>NKZI01001659.1:0-14127 GCA_002370645.1 Metschnikowia sp. 00-154.1 | reverse complement strand
TTTCGAATACTCCAGAACAATCCTTACCATTGTTCTGGTGGAGAGTTTTTCGGTGCCACGTTTCTCTCAAAAGTTATATAAGCCGCTCCAGTTCCTCGATTTGAGGAACCATCAACGAATACAAGTTTACNCGATTTGAGGAACCATCAACGAATACAAGTTTACGCAATACACGTTGTAAAGAACATAAGAATGCTATACTAAATGATACTACTCTATGTTACTACTCTGTAATTATGACACTAAACTATGTCAATATACTGACTATACTGAACCATTGTACTCTTCCAGGTTTACTTAGACAGGTCTCTGGCCATATGGTATCAGTAAAGCCTATTATTACCAATCCTAACTCGTCCATTAGACCCTTATTAACACTTAACTAGATTTGCACTATACCGTACAATACACTACGATGGTACTACTATACTCTGTCACATCTACTATAGGCAGAGTTAAGATCATAGATGTATTATGAAGCCTTGCCGTTTGATCCTGGCAATGGCCATCAATAACCCTGCACCGATTTATTACTTTAAACTACCGCTATAACAGTACTATAGCTACTAGTGCACTATAATTAAATATACTACTATATACCATATGTTGAGATTGTGTATACACTCTCTGGTAAGTTGGAATTGTTATGACATTGGCCTCTAATAATTCTCTCGAGTATGGAGTACCGGTGTTCATCTTTAGGTCACTTATATTCTCTTCTAAACTAGATATCAGTGAACTCTCCTCATAATTAATGCCCTGTCAAATATGACCAGGATCCCAGATATATATAGTTCTCCTCGGAATTCATTCCGGTATCAAATTCCGAGGTCATCTCTCTCCAGAGACCCAATCGGAACGCTTCCGATTCCCAAAGTCCAATGGGAACGCTTCCGATTGTTCCGGTTGTTTCTATTTCTGGAATCCCGTTACCCGGCCTTCAACCTCATTCGTTTCCGAGGAACAGATGCATCCCTTCACACACAGGATGCAGCCCTCGAGTTCCTCGGAATGTCATATAGTGACATGCATGCTTAGTAATGCATTCACCATGCACACTTCCTGGTTTCATCTGCACACTGCATTCATAGAGACATGTGAGCCTGGGCCATCTGCCCAACTCAGTGTTTTCATCCTGTACTGCAGATAGTACAACTGAGCGTGTCCTGCACATACGATGATTGTCACGGCTCACAAGTTCAACACCATATACTACATATCTGTTAGATTCTTGTTGAAAGTTGTGTACTAAGTTATCTGTTTGTCCATTGATGGTTCCTCAGAAAGAAGATCCAGTGGGATTTATATAACAATTGAAGAGAAACATATCATTGAAAAACTCTTCACCACAACAATGGTGGGGATTATTCTGGGATCTTTGAAGACAGCTCATCATTTGCAATAGCCCTTGTTAGCCCTTGTTAGGATCAGGTAGAGAGACTTCACAATACCTCCATAGGTAGTGATTTACCTATGGTGGATCTGCCAATATCATATACCATATACTATATACTATATACCTGCACTATACACTTGTCAACATACGGAGTCAAGGTACTTCGTAGGTGTATTGTATGCAGACCAATGATGTACTATGTGCAGGTTACTGGTGGGTGAAAACCTTCGTGTAGAACTTTGGTCTTGCAAGGCACAACTTACATATCCCTGTATATTAATATATACACTAAAACATAGGTTGAAAAGTGCTTATTCTCTAGACTTGAGACAAGTTTTAAATGTGTGATACCACCACTAGTACAGTAGTACATTACTACAGTCTACAGTCTACACTACAACACTACTATACCACAACACTACTACACTACTATACCACAACACTACTATACCACAACACTACTACACTACTACACTACTATACCACAACACTACTATACCACAACACTACTACACTACTACACTACTATACCACAACACTACTATACCACAACACTACTACACTACTACACTACTATACCACAACACTACTATACCACAACACTACTACACTACTACACTACTATACCACAACACTACTATACCACAACACTACTACACTACTACACTACTATACCACAACACTACTATACCACAACACTACTACACTACTACACTACTATACCACAACACTACTATACCACAACACTACTACACTACTACACTACTATACCACAACACTACTATACCACAACACTACTACACTACTACACTACTATACCACAACACTACTATACCACAACACTACTACACTACTACACTACTATACCACAACACTACTATACCACAACACTACTACACTACTACACTACTATACCACAACACTACTATACCACAACACTACTATACCACAACACTACTATACCACAACACTACTACACTACTATACCACATTATTGGAGCGTAGACTAGAAGCAATACTGGTCCTTGATTATACACTACACTACCTCACAATAGTCTGGCCTATCTTTACTCTACAATTACATCTACAATGTACTAGTGATCTAAGATATTCTAGTGATCTACAATATACTAGTGTACTTGATTTCATAATTCACTATTAATACGCTACTTTATCTTGACTTATCATGCGGAATTTTACCACAGATCACTTGCAAATATCAATCAACGCAACTACCTTGGCAAATTCTATATTGAGGTCCATCTTGGCCTGTGTAGGGACATTCTTTGGTTTGTCCCGATGCTGCAACAAATTAATCCAGGAATGGGCGATTGTATGCCCTAGCATATGTATATTGGAACTACCTGTTCTTGAACCGCTGGAGTTCATAGAGCATATAGGTGATGACTTTGATCACAACACACTAGTCTATATATATACTGGTCTATACATGTACCACCCTATATATATAGTAGTCTATACATGTACCACCCTATATATGTACTGGTCTATCTATATACTACTCTATACCATTACACTCTGTGTTTCTTTGTAAACCTTCTTGCGGCGTATATATATTCTGTTTCACAGCACTCCCTTGGAAGTTATACATCCAGAACCACCAAGTTCGCCTAGGTGAACTAGTTTTTTCTGGTGAAAATCTTTGTAAACATTTATGCTATACTCTTCAAGCTGGTGAGCAATGGAATATGGACAAATGCACTAGAAGTCCAGCAGGAGGAGTCCAGCCAAAGGCTTTGTACAACTCCAGTTGTTTCAGGGTGGATCTAAGTCACTTCTGGCCCCGAACCAATTTTTAAATGATTACAACCTAATGCTTGAATGTGCCTGGTACATCAACTTGGCACTTGAAGTAGTAAAAATTTCTATGGAATGTATTTGTGGCTATATAGAGAGGGGAGGTATTGTAGTAGTGTATAGTAAAACCTAGTTTCTTAGTATGTATTCAAGAAATCAACTGGTACTAATAATTGCAGTAGTATGGATTATTAGTAGTGTATTAATCCACTAGCAACATCCAAGTCATTGATATCAACATCAATATCGTCATGAGTATCGACTTCTTGATTTCTCACACCTTTCTCTTCTTCATTGAGCCCCAATCGGACGACTCCTCCACCTTACGCTTCTCTGCTGGGGCTAAAACAATTGTATCCGCAAGAGAATCCAAAGTGTCTCTTTCTTTTTGCAGCTGTAACCGGCTGATCATAGCCTTGGACATCCGTGCATCGGTATTCCGGTTCACCTGCACACTATCCAGTTGTCTGCTCATGCCTAGACCAACTTCTTCGCCATATCCGTCCACTACATGGTCTTCTTCCTTTCCGAACTGCACCTTGTTCTGTGCCTTTCGGAGCTCCGACATCTGAAATCGTTCTCTGACCTTCCGGAACCGCCGACCGGCTCTTTTCTTGGATTTTTGCTCCTGCGGCACGGGAAGAGCTTTTGTTTTTACACGTTCCGGTGGAGTAAGAAGCCGATCGATTTGATCTTGTACTTGTTGTTGGTACTGCTGGCCCATGCTGCCGTCTGTGCAGGACCGAGCCAAGTCCATGCGTGCTGCCAACACTGTCTTTGCCGAAAGCACCCGCTGGGCCAGTCTGAGGATTTCAGGAGGAAGACCTTGGAGAATAGGCGAGTGGAAGAGGTACCCGGTGTTTTTCCCGGAACTTCCCGAGTGCTGGATCAGAAGTTCTCGAGCCCCTAGAGACGGGAGGTTGCATGCAGGAGTCAGGGCCAAAGACGCCAAAGAACCCGAACTCATGAGCAACTGCGACGACGTGATTGGTCCGACCAAAGCCGTGACGTTGGGTGAAAAAGAGGCCAATTTTCCGGCTATATAATGCCCGATTTCTCGGAGAAACCCGTGGAGTTCCATACACGCCGCACATGCTGCGGCCACACTCTTCATATCATCCTCTGATAGCGTAAACAGCCTGGCGTGCTGCTGTAGAGCGGCCATGACAATGGTTAGAACCTTTTCTGGGGTCACATGCCGCTTCAAATTGGACTCGTGGGCCCGGATATCTGCTAAATCCTGGCCAACTTCAAGCACGACTGCACAGTAGGCTTCGGAACTGGGTACTAGTGTCTCCAACTCGGGGAAAACTACTTTGTACTGCACACAGGCGTACCTGTATAAAAGCCCGATCTCCTCCTGTACTATTGCTGGTAAAGTATTTAATGATTGTAGAAACCGGTATTCTTCGCTTTCGTTCAGTTGGGCCATTTGTGCTAGAAGTTCATGGTAATCGGTATTTTCAGTTGCCCGGGATAATTCTCGGCGAATCTCGGGAATAAGCCCCAAAACACTCAGGAGGGAATCCACAGGAACAGGTTTTATGGAGTCAATTCTCTGGAGTCTTGCACCCACATTTAGAGCGGAATTCCGCTTTTGTAGAAGCATTTGGATAGCCGAAAGAGTGTTTTGAGGGTTTTCTGGACTGGAATCCGCAAAAACATCCGAATTTTCACCTTTAGAGCCAAAAATTTCATGATTATTGAGATGGGCTTCATTTAGGGTTTTTCCATTGGAGTGTCCCTTGTTGGAGGGTATGTTGGGATGTTGTGGATTACTCAAATGGCCAGTTTCCGGGGAAAGAGAGCCTGTTGAAGCTCCAGTTTCCTCACGTAACCACTGTTCATTTCCATCTTCTTCCACGTCGATATCATCGTCACTCTCGAAATCCTGGAGCAAAGCATTCTCGTACTCAGACATACAGAGGAGTAGAAGAGAGCAGAGAATGGTATTTGGGTCATGTGCGGGTCACGTGGGTGAGCACACGTGACGCATATCGCATCTCACCAAAAGACTCTCATAGTCTTCCACAACTACAAGGCTATTGTGTGCATCATCAATCCCCGTCAACCAGTTTTGTCGTTTCGTTTCTAGAGATTGGGTTGTTCTGAGATTTACCCGCGGGAAGTGTATAAACTAGCACATCCAAAGAAAAGACATCACCAAAAAAATTCAACCTGGAATAAGCTACAATCGCATCCGACATATAGAACCCAGTTTCAGTTCAAGACTAAAGCAACCAAAGCAGCCAAAGCAACCAAACAGCCAAAGCAACCAACTTAACCAAATCAACCTTTTTAACCCCTTATAATTATGCCTCCCTTTACAGTGTCGTCGACGAAACTAGACCAGGTGGATGGGTCGGCGCGGTTGTCTGCAGGACATACCAATGTGATAGCATCGGTGACGGGCCCCATAGAGGCCAAAATCAGGCACGAAATGCCTACGCAAGCCAGTTTAGAGATCATAGTACGTCCATCCAAAGGAGTTTCAGCCACGCGAGAAAAAGTGTTGGAGGATTACTTACGTCTGATTTTGCAGCTGGTGATTGTACGGTTTAAATATCCTCGGCAACTGATCCAAATCGTGGTGCAATTCTTAACCAGTGATAGTGATGCAGAGGGCCTGGACGCGGTGGATGGAAGTGCCGCTTCAGGTAAATACTATACGTGCAACGAGTTGAGTGCAGCGGTGAACTGTGTGTATTTTGCGCTTGTGAATGCCAAAGTGGCGCTTTATGAGTCATTTGCAGCAGTGTCGCTTGCAACTTCCCCGAACGGTACTTTGGAAGTTTTTCCTTCTTTGAAAATGCTCCAGGTGTCTTCTAGTCATCACATGGTGGCATTTGGAATCAGGGATGCACGGGCCTCCAAGCTTCTTCTTGTGGATGGCCATGGTTCTTTCTCCGATGATGACTTGGTTCACGTAATCGAGAAGGCCAGCAGTGTGTGTGAAAAGATCCATACCCGGATCCAAAGGCCTGCCATTGAAAACGACGTGGCCCAGGATTTTATCTGGCAGGAGTAGATGCCCGTTGTACGATGAAACATCTATATGAATATCCAGATAATATTTATGTACTCATGGGTATGCATGAAATGAACTCATGGTTTATTCTAAGAGGTCAAACCCTACACAAGATTTCGGAAACTAACCCAGAACATGCAATATGAGGATTATGAGTGAAGGATTCTGAAATTCCAGTACTAAGCCATACAAAGTATATTTCAGTACGGAGTATTATTTCAGGACTGGTGGGAAACACCAGATTTAGTCCCAAGTATTAGTGAGAGGAGTATGAGTATTTAAAGGATTCAGTGAATGTACAATGAATCTGATTCATTCAATTAAGTATGGATAATGATGTATGGATACTGCATATTGCATGCTACATACTACTTACTATTTACTACTTACTACATACTACTGACTACTTACTACTTGCTACATACTACATACTACATACTACTTACTACATACTACTTACTACATACTACTGACTACTGACTACATACTACTGACTACTGACTACTTACTACTGACTGAACGACTTATAGACACAGACTACTAAATTTGTTTTATTTACTAGTGACTAAATTCTTACTACCTTCTTAAGACCGTTTTTAGTGTATACCTACTGGTTCAACTTCTTACTACTCATCAGAGTAGCACTGTGGTCATCGTAAAGTATACTGTACTCCACTACTACCACTCTAATACTACTACTACCACTCTAATAATACTACCACTCTAATAATACTACGACTCTAATAATACTACGACTCTAATAATACTACCACGCTAATACTACTACTATCACTCTACTACTACTACTACTACTACTACTACTACTACTACTACTACTACTACTACTACTACTACTACTACTACTACTACTACTACTACTCTCCACAACCCCATTACACTTACTATATCCTCACTATCACTATACTCATAAATAATGAGCCAAAGAATGAGACAAGAATGAGTGATAGATATATGGAGATACTGATGGTTAGGAAGGGAGTGGGGAGTGGGTTATAGTGAGGTAGAGTGAGTGAAATAGAGAATGAAAAACAGTGTGAAATAGAGATTGAATAACAGAGCGGATTCATAAAATAGGGACAGCCAAAGTTGATATAGAGGGTGATAGACGGTGATAGACGGTGATAGACAGTGATAGACGGTGATTGTCAACGAGTACCTAGCATGTACGGAGGCGATGTACTTCGTAGAGGCGTTGGATGCGTTTGAGTGATGCACTAGGTGCAGGTCACCTCGTTTAAGACTTCGGTCTTGTAAGGTACAACTTACATATCCCTGTATATCAATATATATACTAAAGCATAAGTTGAAAGTGATAGAGAGTGATAGAGTCGTTCTAGGCTCCAAAGCAGTCAAAATCTGGACCACTTCAGGTGACTTGGTGACGTCTTTGAGGAATCTCTACGATACGTACTTTACCAATAGGACGGAAAACCACTTGTCTGGATTGACATTCCATCCCCACCGCATGATGATGGCTACCAATTATAATCAGGACAGACACATCAACATCTACACCTGCACAGATGTCATTTCCGAGTACTAGGCAAAGACAATTTTAAAGAAGGTGAAAAAAAGAGGAGAAGTTAATCCTCAAATTCGAGTCGAATCATACTAAACAACAAACTAGACCAATACTACACCAATACTACACCAATACTACACCAATACTACACCAATACTAGAAACTGAACTAAAAAATAGACAAAATACTACATCTAAACTTACACTAGACTTAAACTAGGCTAATGATAAATATAGGAGATACAAACTTAAGTCATACTAAACCATAGACTGTATACAGGACTTATACTAGACTAAACTGAGCTATATATAGACACTACATACTATAGACAGGACTTACCAAACTGCATAGGTAGTACATAGACACTAGAGACTATATTTATAGTAAATACATACAAAGTATTGGTACTTTATACTGTACTCTATACTATCACCGTTAGATCCTGTTGTGATATGAGGAGCATATGCAGTATATATACCTAACTGCCCTGCACTTAAGGTTCCATTGCATCAGGGATGCCAATAGGGGACAAGTCCTCATTTCCCTTGACTGCTGTCCTAAACTGCTGTTCCCAGTTTTACCGTTGTGCTCTACTTATTGAACTTGCACGACCTCTTCCTATATATATGAGAAGAAAAAATATTTTATATTCTTTCTCTTTAAGGACCTTTATTCTACCTTCTCTAAACAGACTAGATATTGAATACAGACTAGATATTGAATACATATTGTTACAGAAATGTCACTCACTGAACTATCTCAGGGGATCACTTCCGAAGGGTTCTTTGAAAGGGTAAATAGATTTAATCCTACGCTGACCGTTCCCTATGGGGGTGGAGCCAGGGATGGATCCTAGATGAGGCTCCACTCCTGCAGGAACGGAGCTATTCTCTCAGTGAGGTATCAGAACAGATCCCACTAGGGGCATGGAACTACCCATAAAGGTATTATAAAGCCTAAGATATCTGATCTGACAATTTTCTTTCCATAAAGCCATCTACTCAGTCACCATGGTATAAAGCATCTGTCGACGAGTACCTAGTGTGCAAGGAGCAAGGAGTCACGGTAAGTCGTAGATGTATTGCATATAGACCAGTGATGTTCCATGTGCAGGTCCCCGCAAGTGAAATCAGTTGAACTTGTGGGACATCCAAGTTAGAGCATAATGGAAGCTCAATATATGAATAAATCAAAAGCTCCGAAATGTATGGAAATGCCGGTAATTCATATACCGGTACATAAAGTGGGTATTGGCTGGTGCATTCTGTGGGAGTTCCTTAGCTCAATTACTTGAGAAGCGTTGAGAATGATAGTCTGAGTGATGCACCAATAACATAATCAAGAAACAATCAATCAGGTTTCCTCTTTCACAAACATGATGGCTGAGGTCTTCTCACAAAAAAGGTGAATATCTTAGTCCACACTCTAAAAGAATTGATGTAAGTCTCATTGGAAGACATCTGACCATGTCGTCTAAAACCAGCCCATAAGCATCCTCTCATACTTGATAAAGTAGAATTGGATTGTTTAAACAATAGAGTCCTGCTTTTAAAGTACTGCTATTGATGTATTGATCCTTTGGCGTAAGTGTAATCCCTAACCTCCATTCTGAGATCTAAATCGACTTTTTCATCACCACACCGCATAACGATAAACAGTATTCACTATAAACAGTTTATCCCTGGAGTCGAGCGACTGGATATCAGTAGCCGATTCCCTGGCCTCAGCACATCTGAAGTCAGTGCCCAGCAGGTCCCGGCGGCGTTCTTTGGGCTCCTTCTTCGCCACCCCTGACAAAGAATGCATACTGAGTCTCATGGGGCGACACACAAAATCATCGGGCCCAGAAGATTTGCAGCGGGCAGGATTGGCAGGGGGATCGGCACGTTTCAGGATGCGGAGCGGGCGCAAGGAAAACTCCAGCACATCTGCGGAGTTCTAAACAGTATTCACTATAAACAGAATTCACTTTAAACAGTATTCACCATAAACAGTATTCACTTTAAACAGTATTCACCATAAACAGTATTCAACATTCATTCATGTGAAAATTGCCCTTCTTGTACTGTTTTCAACCTATTCGTACATCTAGTCCATCTAAACTTAATATGATTCACTAATGTATTGATGGAGAAAAAATATATTTTCTGAGGGGGGTGAGGCCCTATTTATATTCTTCGCGAGGACGCCCCCTAAATCCCCCCCCCCCTCCCCCCGATTTGCAGCCACCCTCGCACGCGAACATATATAAGGACACCCCCCCCCCCGTCGCCTACTTTTTTTTGAGGCCAGCATTTTTTCCAACATTTCTATTACTGATTGTTACTCACTCAGTGGCACTGAAAAACCTCAACTCATTACCACATACAGCTTCTTTCCCTACTGTTTTTCGGGGGGCATCCACCTCTTACATGATGACGCCAAAGCTGTGAATGCCATGGTATAGCATTCCCTGAGAAAGAGAACACATCTAAGGAAGCAAATAGAGCTGGTGGAAAAGAAGATGATTGAGAAAGGTGAAGACTTCTTTTTCTTTGTTGAAAATAAGGTACCCTGGGAAGTATCTTCAGGAAAACTCTTGTATCTCTGGAGAGATAAGGTGTTGCTGGAAAAAAGTGAAGTGAATTCCCCATCCGCGACTGAAGACTTGCCATGTGCTCTTTGCAAAAATCAATGGTACAAAGCTTCCCTTCTCTAAATATTCATGACTTCACATTATTTTCTTATTACCCTGTCATCATTTTCCATTACCTTCTTGAAATCCCTGAGCAACTATTAAGATGGTAATTATTTGATATGTTTAATGACCAGATGAATGATTGTTGGAACAAAAAAATGAGGGACTCCAAATTTTCTTTGCCCTGTGGATTTCAAAGAATATTTTATCTTAAAGGAGTCATTGGTTATTGAGTATATCAGGGAAAGTGATAGGCCATGTAAGGAAAATCGTGTATTTAAGGGTAGTAGAAAAGGTTTGGAGGTGCTTAAATAACAGTTTCTGCATTGACTGCAAATAAAAACTGCACTGCACAAAGGGACATATATGGTCCACTGTTTCTTGAATGATTTCTTTGGAGCAGTGATCTCCTAAATTTAAAGAGCCATCAAAGTCGATGTCAATGAAAATCAGTTGAATCAGTCCTATGCAAGACATGAGTATACCCAAGTATATTCTGTCTTACACCAAATACCAAGTGGTTATGACAATTATCACTGGTTATGCCACAGAGCCGAATTGATCAAATACCAAACTGTTCATTTGATATAACAAGCTCAGATAATCGAAGCTCAGATTACCCAAGCTTAGGCTATCAAGCCCAGACTATGACAGTATACCAAAGTATATGCATTATGCCAGCATGAAGTTATGCCATTTCAATGACGAATATTAGACATTGCCACAGTAATGGCCACTTTATCGTCTTCAGGGATAAGTGGTAGACTCGGTAAGGTCTTTCACTGGTGACAGGCATTCTTAAACTCATGCGGTATAGATGGAAGAACTGGAGCAGCTTTCTTGTGGAGGAACTGGAAAGCTTTGGTGATGGACGAAACGAGAGATCATTCAGAGCTCTATTTCAATTCCAGAGTCTGAAACTGGCACAGAGAATGGGTAATTTGCAGGTGTACACCGTAAATTGCGTGTCCAGACTATGTAAGAACGGACTGCGAGTATCACATAGATTAGATCCACATCCTGCATTCATAGGTGGTGGCATAACTCTAATCATATGTGGTGACGTGAATCTTCATATAGGGTGGCATCGCTCTAATTTTCATATGAAGAGCATACGAATTAATAGAGTGTGGCCAAGGGATCCAAGATGTTCTTTCCAAAGGGATTCCGTATAGAATTAACGTTCCCCGATAATAGGTTGATCTCTCCGTTCTGGAACTTATTGTTGGGGTTGGACTTGTGCTTGAAAGTGAAGCCAATGAAGTTGTTGTTGCCCCGTTTCTTGGCGCCCTGCAGGTTCTCCAAGAGCGTTTCGTTCTGCTCCTGGCGGGCAAAAACGTCCTTGTACTTCATCATACTCTCCTCGTCCTCAAAGTCGTCGAAGTAGCCTGCATCCTCCTCGTTGTCCAATTGTGGCGTGAACGGTGGCGGTCTGTTACGCAACGAGTCCCAGTCCACCACATCTCCGAAGTACGGCTGTGCCTGTACCTGCTTGAAGTTGCGGAGACGAGAGGTGGGCGAGGCTATAAGACGGATGATCAACTGCCACGTACGGTCACTAAAGACATAGCGGCCATCACGTGTTTGGGGTCTCCGTAAAGCAGTTTTCCAGTGCTTCAAGTTATGGTATGTTTCATCCTGTTTCAGCCCACTAAATGGCGGGTATCCACAAAGAGCCTCGAAGAGCATGCACCCCAAAGACCAGTAGTCGATGGTGAAGTCGTAGTTCTTGCCCTCCAACACCTCCAACGCCATATAGTCAGGGGACCCGACGATGGAGTTGGCCAAGTTGTGGTGACCCTGCGATTGTCGGAAAAGCTTTTGTCTCTCATACATCATCTTGGACGGAGCCTGATAATCTTCCAAATCCTGTAGACTGGCCAATTTGACCCGCATGGATTCAATCCGGTCGTTGGACACGGAGCCTGCAGCCAAGCCGAAATCAGTCAACTTGATGTGGCCTTTGGAATCGATCAAGAAGTTCTCGGGCTTCAAGTCCCGGTGCGTGAAGCCAAGGTCATGAAGTGAATTCACAGCAGCAAACATCTCGGCAATGTAAAAGCGGGCATGTGGCGGCACCAAGTAGCCAGTATTATTAAGAAGGGTCCGGAAATCACCACCCGGCACGAACTCCATGGCTAAATACACCTTCTCAGCATCTTGGAAGGCATATAACAACTTGACCAACCATTCGGAGCGGGTATTGGTCAAAATGTCTCGTTCTGTCAAAACATGGCGCGTTTCATCGAGTTTCACCAAAAGCTTCTTATTCAAGATTTTGAGTGCACACACCTCACGCGTATCCTTTTTCCGGGCCAAAAACACCTGACCATAGCCACCCTGCCCCACCTGGGTAATCATTTCAAAGTCGCGGTGTTTGGGTTTAAGTCTTCTTTTCCGTAAAAGTGCCCGTTCTCGGCCCACGTAATTTTTCCACTCCAACTGTTGTTTCTTAGGGTTGGTTGCATACTCTGGGTCAGTGTGTAACTTGTTTTCAACCATGCGAGCCCGGTCGTGTCTCATGATCACATAGTCAAACATATCGCAGTAGTAATCGAGAAAATAGAGTTGCGCAACCGAGGTCAAGCGCTTGACTTTGGCGGATTGCGCCTTGGTATGGAAGTCCGAGGGTAAAAAAGCATTCGGAGGCTGGAGTTGCAGAATGTTATTGTGGAGCTTGACATTCTGGAGCTGAGGCACAGGTGTGCTGACTTTGTGGAGGGGAGATGTGTGGAGCACGCTTTTGGTGGGCGAATTGGCGGGCGTGATGTTTTCCTTGTCAAAGGCTTGTTTGCGTGGGGTCACTTTATATGACGAATCTATGTCCATCATGTTGGACAGGAAGGAGACATTTTCGAGGGACTGCGAGAGGTCGGCCACCTTGACATCATTTTTACGCGGCGACTTGAAAAACGCCATGGTGATAGCTGTATTAAGGAGTTGGGGAGAAGAAGGGGGAGAAGAAGGGGGAGAGAAGAGTTTTGTTGATATAGATTTGGAATGTTTACAATTGGTTCTTTTTGGGACCGCGACATGGACTAGGCTGGTGTACGGGTGTACGTTCTATTTACAGTGTTTTTCAAAACTATTCAAACCAGTGCGGCAAAATTATTCAAACCACATAAGAAAAATGTTTCTAACCATATTAGAAAAATGTTTCGTACACCTTTAACAAGTTGTTGTATACAGGAAAACAAGGAAACCAGTTCAGTTCCGTTCGTTTTGACCCTTGATTGGTACTGCAAAACTTCCAAAACTTCCAAATGTAGTACATATGGGGCAATTCTCCAGATTTAAGATTTCAGAATATTGACTTCTAATGAAAGTTGGTGTGAAACATTACTCATTTGGTTTGAAAGACTATGCGAAAGAGTACGAACCTTTTTGAATTATTGGTTTGTTTGATTTTGCTAGTATTGTTTGAATTGTTTTGCCGCGTTGGTTTGAATACTTTTGAAAAAGACTGTATATGGCAGGTAGGAGGCAGGTAGGAGGCAGGTAGGAGGCAGGTAGGAAGCAGGTAGGAGGTTGGTAGATGGCAGGTAGGAGACTGGTAGATGGCAGGTAGGAGACTGAGTATAAGGCCGTTAATAATGTCAGTGTTCGTGTCAGGCAAAGAGGTTTCATAATACCACAATAGGTAGATCACTACCTAAGATATACAA
>NKZI01001656.1:0-24341 GCA_002370645.1 Metschnikowia sp. 00-154.1 | reverse complement strand
GAGGAATAGAGGTCGTATTGAGGGCCGAAGGCCGCTCAACATCTGATCGACCAGTGCAGGGTTTCAGCATCCACATGGGTAGTACTATACTATACTATACTACTCTACTCTACACTACACTACACTATACCACACTACACTACACTATACCACACTACACTACACTATACCACACTACACTACACTATACCACACTACACTACACTATACCACATTACACTACACTATACTACACTACACTACACTACACTACACTACACTACACTACACTACACTACACTACACTACACTACACTACACTACACTATACTACACTACAGTGTTTTTCAAAATAATTCAAACCAGTGCGACAAAAATATTCAAACCAGTGTGACAAATATTCAAACCAGTGTGACAAAATGGTTCAAACCAGTGCAACAAAATGTTTCGTACCCCTTCGCACATCGTTTCAAACCAAATGGCATAATGTTTCACACCAACTTTCATTAGAATTCAATCTTCTGAAATCTTAAATCTGGATGATTGCCTCATACGTACTACATTTGGGAGTCTTGCAGTATCAATCAAGGGTCAGAATTGGACGGAACTGAACTGAACTGGACTGGGTTCCTTGTTATTCTGTATATAACAACTGGGTAGGGGTGCACGAAACTTTTTGAATTATTGGTTTGAAACATTTTTGTAGTGTGGTTCGAAACATTTTGTCGCTCTGGTTTGAACCATTTTGTCGCACTGGTTTGAATAATTTTGAAAAACACTGTACACTACACTACACTACACTACACTATACTATACTATACCACTCTACTCTACTCTACTCTACTCTACTCTACTCTACTCTACTCTACTCTACTCTACTCTACTCTACTCTACTCTACTCTACTCTATACTATTTCCTTGTATCTATTAACATTGGATATATTCGTTGAAATAGAAGTTCGTCACATTGACTAGGGTTTGAAAACACATACAAAATGAGAAGCTATTTCGCGGTAAATTGCTCCACATCTGAAAATCCGCGAATGAGACCACACCACACCTGCTACGAGACTTTCTTTGTTTAAGGTCTAAAATTTCTTTTATAACCTTCTGTTGCTTGATATAAATCCCTTCCTCCAGTACTCCATTCAAAAACTCTATATTCATATAACATAACATGTAACATTAGATCCACTATGGGGAGGACACTACCTATAGAGACATTATAAAGCCTACGATGTCGGAACCCAGAAATGGCCACTCTAAACACCGTGACATGACCATCATTGTATGAAGTACTATGATGGTCCTTTCGAATATTCTGGAACAATCCTTACTATTGTTCTAGTGGAGAGTTTTTCGGACATACCAATATGATGAATAATTATGAGCACTGATCCTGATAAGGTATGCAATAGCTTGACTGGAATTGACCGGAATTGGCCGGAATTGGCCGGAATTGGCTGGAATTGGCTGGAATTGAAGACTGCGGCCGGAATTGTCCAGCTACAAAACCTCCAAAAGTTCACCACCCAAAGATTTTCAACTCGAAAATATTCATTGTAAAGTCCGGAATTCCACGATTCTAATTAATCTCTTTTCACAAAACAGAAGAGAAAAAAAGGTCGTTTGCGTTTGGTCCTTTTTCTGTTGAGGTAGCCTGGTGTACGGGTGTTTCTTCATTTTCGCAACCCCCAGTTCCGGCCATCCTAATCAATCGTACTTAAATTCCACCTAATCTTTATCAATTCCACATGAACATCCGTACCCAAATTAATAATTAGACCAGTTAAAGACGGCATCTATATTGGCCTAGCCTAAGAATTTAGACTATGAGTATTGGCATAAAAAAAAAATTGTAGGAGGTAGTAGATTGTTTTTTTAGTTGGGGTACACTGCATAATCAGACATGAATACACCACTCTGTTTACTATGTCTTTTTATTAATGGTTCTCCAAAGGAAGAAATCGAGCTATTTAAGTATTTGAAAACAACGTCGCCTATACACTATTGTTCTAGTCCATCACATTATCCTGGTACCCCGGGTTTATCACAGGCTTCCTGGTACCTCGTACAATGATGGTCGAGGAGTAGCACAGTGGAATGGCCATTGTTAGGATTAAACAGCGTGCGCTTAAAAGTACTGAAATAGTACATCACTACAGAAGATGAACCTAACAATAACATATAACATAATATATGTTAGATCCAAAATGGGTGGAATACAACTCATATAAGTATTGAGCTTACATACCCAGTTAATCGAGAACATATGCTACTACACTCTTTTTTGGTTCACCAATACTACACTCTTTTTTGGTTCACCATTACTACACTCTTTTTCGGTTCACCATTACTACACTCTTTTGGTTCACCATTACTACACTCTTTTTTGGTTCACCACTACACTCGGTTTACCATTACTACACCGCTTCGGCTACCTTCCTGCAGACTACTTAATGGGGGCCGATTCCTCTTGCTGAAGAATCATTAACGAATATAATTTCGAATAGGTAATTGATTTCCGTACAATAATTTAACAACATATAACATTCAACATAACATATACACAGTCTTCACTTTCTCCTCTTTACATTCTTGTATAGTGGTATAACTCCATTTGAACCACAGAAATAGGTACCTATTACTACCTAGTACTACTCTAGTCAGTCTAGTCAGTCAGATCAGCCAAGTCTTTCTAATACTGCTATCACATACTATTAGTACTAGTGTACTAGTATTTCTTTGAACAGTAGCACTAGTATTAATTTAGACTGGTACTGCATATAGACCACTCCTCTACCACTCTACCACTCTACTACTCTACTACTCTACTGTTGTTAGTTCTACTACTTCTTGAATACTAATACTAGTACTTCTCTAATACTACAAATATTATGCCAGTACAGTACAGTAGCACAGTAGAGTGACTAACTTATACTACTACCTAGTGGCAGATCTAGTAGTCCCTAACTCAGAGGATACATTGTAGTCTCATTATTGGAACGAACCATTGACTGCCTTCATCTGCAATGAAGTCAAAAGAAGTCAACAGCATTTTTGGACTTAGCAATACCAAACAAGCCATGAGCTACACCAGCTTCGGGCCAAGTACCAGCTTTGACCCATACCAGCTCCGGCCCAAATACTCATGACTAACTTCACACTGACTTATAGGTCTCGGTCCCATACCATAACCATAGTATCATAGTAAGTGCGTCATGTGAGTGTATCTTTCCCCTAGGTGTATCTTTCCCCTAGGAGTAGCTTTCCCCTAGGAGTAGCTTTCCCCTAGGAGTAGCTTTCCCCTAGGAGTAGCTTTCCCCTAGGAGTAGCTTTCCCCTAGGAGTAGCTTTCCCCTAGGAGTAGCTTTCCCCTAGGAGTAGCTTTCCCCTAGGAGTAGCTTTCCCCTAGGAGTAGCTTTCCCCTAGGAGTAGCTTTCCCCTAGGAGTAGCTTTCCCCTAGGAGTAGCTTTCCCCTAGGAGTAGCTTTCCCCTAGGAGTAGCTTTCCCCTAGGAGTAGCTTTCCCCTAGGAGTAGCTTTCCCCTAGGAGTAGCTTTCCCCTAGGAGTAGCTTTCCCCTAGGAGTAGCTTTCCCCTAGGAGTAGCTTTCCCCTAGGAGTAGCTTTCCCCTAGGAGTAGCTTTCCCCTAGGAGTAGCTTTCCCCTAGGAGTAGCTTTCCCCTAGGAGTAGCTTTCCCCTAGGAGTAGCTTTCCCCTAGGAGTAGCTTTCCCCTAGGAGTAGCTTTCCCCTAGGAGTAGCTTTCCCCTAGGAGTAGCTTTCCCCTAGGAGTAGCTTTCCCCTAGGAGTAGCTTTCCCGTAGCAATAACTTTCCCGTCGCAGTAACTTTCCCGTAGCAATAACTTTCCCGTCGCAGTAAATTTCCAGCAAGAGTGGCTTTCCCATAACAGTAGCTTTTCCGTAGAGTATACCAATTCTAACTTGCTCTTGAATTGCTGTATACTTTATCGGTATACTTTCACGAGAACGCAAGCCAGAGCAAGGTGAAGTACTGGAGAAACAACCCGGATAAAAGTCATGCATTTATATTGCATTTACCTGGGATTAAATTGTGGTGGAAACAGAACCACGTTAGAAGACTGTAGAACCATTAGACAGGAATAAAATCACAGTCATCAGATGATATGATCAGTGACAATATGAAAATTAATGACCATAGGTGGGCTTCAAAAGTGACCATCAGCATCAGCAGTGGCCATCGAAAGTCATCAAAAATGACCATCAGCAGTGACCATCAGAAATGACAAGCATTGGATGAGAAGCATTGGATGAGAAGTATAAGCATGAAGTCATAAGTGGCACAGTATAAGGATCACTTAAGACAGCATGAGTGGAAAGCATCGGCTAATTTCTTTGATCATGAAGTTATATCATGAAGTCATTTCATGAAAGATATAGTCATGAAGTTATATCATGAAGTCATTTCATGAAAGATATAGTCATGAAGTCATGGAATCTTGAAGTCATGGACTCTTATACCTGGGATTGAAAAGGCCACCCACAGTTCTCTACTCATCAAGAACTATAGTCCGACGGTCCCATGTGCTTAAGGTACATATCCACTAAAAGTACCAGACAGCCTAGAGTCACATGGAATGTCTATACGACCATAGCCAGAGTTG
The DNA here is from genome assembly GCA_002370645.1 of Metschnikowia sp. 00-154.1. NCBI lineage: Eukaryota > Fungi > Ascomycota > Pichiomycetes > Serinales > Metschnikowiaceae > Metschnikowia > Metschnikowia sp. 00-154.1. Next base: position 19,720 of record NKZI01001656.1, on the reverse strand, counting down.
TATAGAGCATAGAGTAATCCATTCTCTCTGTAGTAATGGTGCTTAGTTCTCAACTCTATGATACTGTGGTTGTCACCAGGACCTAACCAACGTAGATTGACAAGGTTAGGTTAAGGTCACTAGACTGTTTCTGGTTCCAGTACCGTAAACCCCTAAGCCTGTTAATTTGATCAGGCATAGCTCCAAACTGAATTGCTCTAGACATTAAGAGGTCACTGGTGGTATTAGTCATATTGGACTATAAGCCACCCAGTTCATCTCCTTAATATCTAGACAGTTGAATCTGACTTTAACAGATCCCAATAGTAAGTAGAGCCATCCAGTCTAGAATCTGGATATCTAGTTCTTTCCATCATAGGTACTAGTGTTGGGTATGAACTTCTAGTCCTTTCCACCATAGTACTAGTCATGGGTATGGACTTCCAGTCCTTTCCACCATGTGTACTAGTGTTGAGTATGGTTTTCTAGTCCTTGGACTCGTCTAGAAACGCCTTCATTTCCTCCCAGTTGGCCATGTTCTCTTGCATCACCTGCTTGCCTGCACGCACGTACGCCAACATCACGCTAAGCCACTTCTTCTCCATCTTGCGCGTGTACTCGGCAAACGTCACCTTCAAGTTCTCCGTCAACTTGACAAGGTCGCCGTTGGAGAGCTCAATCAATTGGTCAAGCTTGTTTATTTCCTTCTCAATGTGCTGCACACGACTCTGGTACATGTTACGTTCCATAGTGTTGGAATCGCCCAGAGCAGCCAAGGGCTCCTTGAAATGGTCATCCGGCAAGTGGAAAGCCGTCTTGTTTCCGCCAAAAATTCCGTACCATGATTTCTTATGATGCACGCCCTTCTTGAGTTGCCTCAGCTCGACTCTCTCGATGGCTGAAGCAATAGAAGGACTATCGATATTCAACTCCTTCAAATGGCGTAACGACTGGTCGTCGTACTTAGCCAGGTTGGTGAGCTCCTGGATCTTGCCAAACTTGAGCTTGTAGAGAAGCTTGAACTGGAGCAACTTGTACTTGTAGAACTTGATCAACTGTAAGGCCAGGTAGTAGTACTGCATGAACTGGTTGATGGGTTCTTCCCATTGGGGAATCACTTGCGTGTGCACATAATGCTCCACTCCAAGAAAATTGGAGTCGATCGTCAGGCCAAGTCTTTCTATTGCCACTGAGAGCTGGGCCAGATTTCCAGCCAGGTGGCTGGCCAGCTGACTGAAATGCTGAGTCTGATCATTCCCACTTACATGAATTGCGTCGACCTGTTCGTTTGGAGCCAAATATCTGGCCTGATTCTGATCATTTTGCAATTGTGGATCTTGATTCTGATAATTTGATGGTTTATAGCTCTTTGTAGCAGTTTCATGGATCTGGAGCGAGAAGTTGTTGAGGTTTCCACCCAATTCAATCAATGTATCGACCATGAGCTTCAAGTTGCGGATATTCTTGGAGTTGAGCTTGTTCAAATCGCCAAGCACCTTGATGTTGGCGTGGAAGTTGCGCTCAAACGCAATCAACTCCGGTGGAATTTCCTGGAGCCACTCCTTCTGCATGTGGTCGTTGATATCGGCCAAATTCAGCTCCTTCAGGCTGTAAAGACGGATCTCGCTGTTGAGCCGATGTAGATCGTCGTTCATCTTCAGGAGATTAACAAGGTGGTCCAGGGAGTGGAGGTCGAAGCCTGTGACCGAGGGTAGAAGCAAGTAGAGCCCGTTCTGGTCCGTGGTATCGTTTGGATTGGCCAAAAGAAGGTTCTGCGGCAACTGGTTGACGGGAGGCTCGTTGACAGCATTCTCCCAACATAACTCATAGTTGGGGTCCAAGAACTTGAGAAGCAAAGGACAATTTTTCAAGGCATCGTTAGAATCAAACACCACATCCTTGAGGAATTGTGCAAAGTACCGTTTCCGCACATCGATGATCAGCATTTCTTTGGTACTATCGATGGAATTGATCAAGTAGGTAAGAATCGTGTGTTTTTCGGGAATAGGTGGGATAATCACGCTGGGAAAAAGCTTGACCAAGTTATCACGAAGCGATTTGAACTCGGAATAGCGTCTTTTCACAATAATAGGTTCAGAACCGTCCACAGAAAGCTCTATCAAGTATACGGTGGTGGTGGAGTTCAACATACGCTCACTGGTGATGACGTTGATGTGGAGACGGGGGTTTTGGAGCCATTTTTTGATTTTCTGGGAGAGCCCTAGAGAGTCGTTGACCAATGCATGCAGACCAAAATCAACGAAACTATCCTGGAGGTAGGACGAGTCTGTCTTGGTATCGCCATAGAACAGGGGGTTGTTATCCTGTTCGATTTCTAGAAAGCTATCACTCATAGTCGATCAGATAGAGTTAGAAGAAATCAAAAAAAAATAAAATAAAAAGATGACAAAGATCACAGATCAGATATGTGACTGATGGATCAAGAGTCAAGTCTCGGGTTGGTAAGATCGCAGTTGGGTAGATCAACTTTCAAATATTATTTGTCAAATAAGACCTTAATAGCAGAAAGTGATCAATGGAGCCTTAATAGTAACGGAACTGATCAAACCTTAGTAGTAACAGTAACGATAAGTAGTAAGAAAGAGCCTCAGTAACAAAATGGTCAGATATAAGCTCAAACAGTCACAGTAATACCAGATGGACTCTTGTATAGTGGTAAATAGTCAGATAGAGCCTCAGTAACAATAGTAGTCAATGGAACCTTATAGATACGTGACCAATGTATGAAATTAGGACCTAGTAGTCACAATATCAAGACAATAAAAAGACTCGGAAATTGAGTGTAATTGGATTCTGGTTTATTAGGATTTGTCGTGTAAAGGGAATAGACTGGTTATGTTGTGGACCGTTATGTTCTGTTAGACTGGTGGGATTTGACGGTGGCAAGAGTGGATGGATCAAACTAGAAGTATAGTAGTCAGGAACCTGTACCCTTAATAGACTCTTAAAATCTCTTAAAGACCTGGTAGTAGTGTAGAAGCCGTGGAGAAACTGTTAATAAATAAATCCCGCTTATTGATAACAAAGGGATCGAGATACACGGGTGTGTACGGGTATATATCTGGATGGCTGTATGGATTGTTGTGGATAGGTGTATGGCTGAATGGATGGCGGTATTGCTGTATAGATGGATGTGATTGACACTGGTAACAATGTCACAACCAGACGAGTAGAGGGTATGGCAAATAGTGACTGAGTGGTGAGTCTGCAGTATGGCGTCTGGTGTGCGGAGTCTGGTGTACGGAGTCTGGTGTACGGAGTTTGGTGTACGGATTCTAGTATATGCAGTCTCTATGGATGTTTCGGGACTGAGTACGAAATTGCCTGAACTGATGATGGGGTGTGGGGCTTGGTAGGCTGTTATGGAAGTAGTGACTAGTAAGTGGAGAATGAGAGGAGCCACCCCAGGGCTGCGAACGTCTAGTCCATTATACACTGTCCACTGTACTATACACTGTCCACTGTACTATACACTGTCCACTGTACTATACACTGTCCACTGTACTATACACTGTCCACTGTACTATCCGCTATATGGTCCACTATACACGTATATGAGTCACATCAACAACCTAAAGGAACTTTCGGCTTCAAATAGTATCCAGTTTTCCGAATACACTTTTAAATTGTTAGTAGCCCAAAAATATTGTATATAATAAACAATTCAGGGATCCGTATTCCCGTTTTCATGTTAATGTTCATTTCTAGATCAATCAAAATTCTCTAGATATAGGCCTAGCTATGATTAGAGTTGGTCACTTCAATTCCACTTGTCCCACATAGTTAACTCTGAAGCCGCACATAGATACCCCCATGTATTCGGAGAGTACTTTCATTAGATTGCTGTGCTACTACGGAACACTAGGTAGCCGTAGTGATGTGGGGTTGTCGTTCGACTCCTTAGCACCATAAATGATTCACTGTTATCAAGAAGAGTAAGCAGTGACGGCGTTAGTAATTTTATACTGAGCCATAGTAGCAGTAAGTATAGGTTGAGGCATTATTTGGTAATAGCATTAGCTGGTAATAGCATTAGCTGGTAATAGTATTAGCTGGTAATAATGATAGTTGGTAATCGCCAATCGTTGGTAATAGCAGTAGAAATGTTGTCTGTAAGAAGGTGTATACCTTTATTGCACAAAATAAATCAAGTTGTCAAAGTGATGAGTCCAGAAACTGTCATAAGATAGTATTGGGTGCCCAAGTCACTACGTTCTTTAGCAATGCATTAGGTGTTCAGTAGTGCATTAGATATTGTCATTGGGTATTCAATAATGGCATATAAAGATTTCATATGCATAAGTAGTCATAGAAAATCGTAGTTAATAGTCTCAGATCAAATTGTGACAGTCACAGTTAGTCATAGAAAGAAAACCGAATAATCATAGGATTCTAGTATTGATCATAGGAAGTCAAATAATCATGAGAGGTCCTAGTTAGTAATAGTCATAGTTAGTAATAGGAATTCACAATGATTATAGGAGGTCATAATTCTCATAGATTCTTAGATCCATAGTACCATAATTAGTAGTAGGTAGTCATAATCATAGGAGGCTATAATCATTGGTTTTGAAGGTTAAATAGTTCATCTCTTTACTGGTATCGCCAACAATTTTGGTTCCCTTGTCTAGACAAACCAAAATTAGCACATGAAGGGCCAAGGTGAATGTCCCAACTCCAACCTTGGTTCTGAGCAAGAAAGTTGTAATAGAGGAATCTGAATATACCCGACCTTTTATACTTTTGCAGCATGTCATTAGTCACCCAATTCACTGTGTTTCTTTTTTGCAGCATGTCGTTAGTCACTCAGTTGCCTGTGTTTCTTTTTTGAGTAAAAAAACACGGGTAGCTTTTGTGGGCGTATGGCTTGGCTTTATATACATTTTACAAAGTGGGGAACATATGTATGTTTGAGGGGACGGTGGCAAAGCGCAATATGCGTGTTTCACCAGTTGTTTCAGGTGAGCGCCTTTTTCCCAAGTGCGGTGTTGAAATTGCAGCCTACCCCACCCGCGATAACGAATATAAAAGGAGGTGTCCGCTCCTATACATCCTCACTACAACAATGCGAAACCTAGTCTTTATACTGATATGGTAATTTTTAGATTACTAAAATGAGTGGTATGGATTTTATGATATGGGTTTTTTGGTATGGATTTTATGATATAGGTTTTTTGGTATGGATTTGATGGTATGGATTTGTTGGTATGGATTATATGATATGGATTCGATGATCTAATTTTATGGTATGGACTTTATGGTAGTTCACTTTTTGGTATATGGATACAACTGTTTAGCCAGATGGGAGTGGAGACTAAATTGCTTCTCTTCAATTGCAGATTCCATGGCCCATGATATGGTGTTGCATTTTTCATAATTAAGTTGTGATTAAATTTATGTTTACGACTAAGTTATTTTGCAAGAACTCTAAAGAGTATATACAGCTCCCATCTGAACACAACCAGCTCAAACCAAACGTTCAATCTTGGACTATGAGTAATACGACCCAGAAGGTTTCAAAACAAAGAAGAAAAAAAAACGCAATACTAGTGTCTTTTAACAATAGTGGGTTATTTATTAAGAAGGAGTCTTGTGGTACCGGCAGTGAGTTTTACTCTGAATATCAACAGATCACTCAAGACATCAGCAGCTTCTAGTCTTCCAAAGCCAGCTCTCAAATTGAAATAGCCTGAACAGAAACCCTCCATAGTGAACCATCCAAAATATGCTGATGCTGTGGAAAATTATATGATGAACTCTTGAGGAATACAGTCAACGATGAACTGCATATAGTCGTGGGCAACCTCCATGAAAGGTAAATTTATCCAAAGCGGCGTTCCTCCAAATTCCTTTTATGGTTCTCGTATTTTTCCTTTTGTACGACTTATATTTTTTCTTTCATTTATTTACAATGCAGTTTCGTTATTAGCTAAAGAGGATTGCATTATTAAGAGAATGCATAAATTGGAGAGATTATGTTAATGGTGGCTAATGATATCATAACTTCCATTCTTACCTGTATATAAACCATACTAAGAAGTTTCATAACCACAATGTCGTCTGTTAGTCTGTTGCATCTTGTGTTACTGCCCGCCCGCTCCCTTTTTTTTCCATAGGACGTCATCCACTTATTGTCCAGTCCTGCATCTAACCACTTTATCTATTCTGCTTCCATGCAGCCATGTACTGATTCCTCATGTTCCAACACCTGGTACCTGTACAATGATGAGTGGTGATGACTGGTTATGGCTAGTGATGGGATTAAACAGCGTACGCTCAAATTACCTTAATAATAGAGTACTAACTATGGTGGATCTACCTGTGCAGGGGTAAAGTATTGTTGTACTACAGTACATCTAGACAGTGCATCAATAGAACAATAGAGCAGTATATAGTAATGTATTATAGTATTACTACTTTAGTAGTCCAGTATATAATAATGTATTATAGATTTACTACCTTAGTAGTCCAGTATATAATAATGTATTATAGTATTACTACCTTAGTAGTCCAGTATATAGTAGATGTAGTATTGGGTTGTAGTGGTTATGGGTTGGGTATGATTATGGGGTTCGATTTACTATGAGATTATTTGAGTGGGTATTATTGGAGTGGGAATTACTGGAGTGGGGTAGTCTCGAAATGCAACATGGATGCATTGGATATTAGAGCGGAGAACTGACAATAAACAAGGTTATCGTAATGCGACATCAACAAATAGCTGAATACGAAGACAATGGCTTAACTCGACGTGGTTAAGGCGCATTGTTCGAGGAATAGCGACAGCTTTTTTATGGTGGGCGCACGACCCATATCCTAGCACATACTTCATCATCCCATATGCTTTGAATTGTGCTATGACTTGTAAGATCTTTGTATTATCATTGTACTATCATTGTGCTATTATTTTTCTCTGAGTTGTTGTATTGATTGTGGTTTGAATTGTTTTTCCAAAGCTTATACACGGGCTCATAACCTAGAGTCTCTTCGAAATTGGTTGTGGTTCATTTGTGAGTACATTATTTGATGGAGGGCACGTGCCGTAGTCACATGATATGTTGATATTTGCGCACGTGCCAAATCATGTGCCAAATCACGCGCCAAAGATTGCGGCAACGAAATTCCAAGAAAATTGCAGGTTTATGCGCATGCAACTTTGTACATGCAGGCGCAACTTTATTTCGGCCTAGTTTTCCCAACAATGAAGTTTTGGGGAAAAACTAATCAAATCTTAAATAAGTTAAAGTTGGAACTACCACATTTTCTCATTATTTTTTGTAGGAAGACGCATGCAGTTTTATGGAAAATAATATGAGCATTTTACTGTGTGCAGGCCCACACAAGATGCGACAGCGCAATTCGGCGTGTGGCCGTGTGTGAAGACAACCATGCATCGATGTACCTTTTTAACATACTTGCATCTTACATGACGCACGGCAGCCAAAAGCCCGAGCCTGGTGCGATTTGAGAAAAACCATCTCCACCATCAACTCATCCCTAACGGACTCCCCCTGCTACCCCCAGCTTGTCTTGCAGATTTGCACAACTCAAGTACCCACAGGAAATTGACCCACGTCTTTCACTTTCATCGGAGCCCCTCACATTTGCAGCAAAGTGTACACACAAGTCCTTCGAGCAAGTATCTGCATAGCAATATAACAGATCCCAGGAATTTCCCAAGTCATAACACAAATTCCAGCCAATCTGAAGCGCTGAAAGGCCCCGCATATACAAAGAGAAACTTTAGCGAGATTCACACCGGAAAAAAATCGAGTTTTCCAGATCTTTCAGAATCCTATTGTTCCCATTAAATCGCATCTCACATTCCCATTCGAATCATCCTAGAAAGGCTTAGCAGTTTTTCCAGAGCAACGCAGGAAAAGTCATCATTTACAAATCTGGAAAAGAGACAAAAAGACAAATAGTCAAATAATTCAAATAATTCAAGTCTCGTTAAAGGTATTTGTCCAATAAGCAATATAGACTTATTCCTCCATCTTTCGCTCCCTAATACACCGGAACTGAATCCAACTCTAAATCCAACCACAGACCGCCCATCATACACCAGAAACAACGATACCTATACATTCTAGGTTCTATTCAGGCCATAAACCCAATCCTGACTATTCTACTCCTTTTTTTTTGGGCTTTTTCCGACTTCTAGTGATTGTCTGTTGACCAGTTCTATCACTTTCTAGTGGAAGACAGAATTATATTGGCTACAATAGCTTAGGCAAAACCGTCTTCTATTGATATTAATAAGTCGTTCATTGGTGGACATAAGTCTTTAATAGGTGTTAAATTTTGGTGATTTTTCTGTTTGAATTACGCTCTAGTCTTTAGTTTGTCCAATCTGTCCAATTGTCTAGTTGTCCAATTTTCCAATTGCCTATTTTCAGTTGTCCTGTCTATACGAATCTTAGTGTGATTGTCCAGATCCTTTACAGAGATTAACTGACGAGCAATTATTGGTAGTGCTAACTATTGTTCCGAAACACCAGCGCTCATAACCACGGTCTAACCCCAGTGTTCATAACCAATACCACCACCACCACCACCATCTCCAAATCCAAACCAGACCAAAACGGATCCAAATCCTGGTCAAATATTCTATTGCAGATCTTGTTTTTGAAGCACTCATTAGTTGTCAGTTTTAATCAGCGCTCATAACCAATTTAATATCAGTGCTCATAACCAATCCTAACACTTGAATCAATTGCCCAATTACCAATCGTTTTTCGAGTTTCCAACTTTTAGTATATTTACTAGACCTTAAAATCTCAGTCGGAAATTCAGATTATCATTTTGAACAAAGGAACTCCCAGAGCTCATAACCAAACCAATAGGGCTCATAACCAATACCAACACCACCAGAACTTCCAAACCCATCGACTACAGTTTTACCCAAACCAATTCACTGTGCATTAATCTAATATCTCATAAAATGCCACCCACACTAATGACGATGATCTCACCCAAAAAAATCATCATTGTGCTATTGGCCGTGGTGGTAATGCTCAATGCCAGAGTATTTCTTTTCCGGGAAGCCCAACGGTCCGAATACGAGATGGCCAAAACCGTTGCCGAGATCAACGACGAGTCATCGTTACCCAGCGATCGAGCCCGCTTCACGCCGACGCATGCCCGCTTACGGCTGTACTACGATGACCGGTTGAATGGGTTTTTGGCTGTGTCAAGACTGTTAGGCCAACAACTCGATGATGACGTCGAAACGCTTCTGTTGGCGAAAATGGTGGCAGGAAGAGATCCAGAGGTGGCAGTCCATCAGCTCCGGCACTATGTGCAGGCACAAGAAGAATCTCACATTTCGTTCTCTGATATCCAAGGCCACGGCAAATTTATTGGAGAATTCGCTCTGTTCATGACTAAATTGCTAGAGACCATCAAGCAACATAAGCCTTCGGTTGATAGCATCAACAATAATGGTCACTATGCGGAGGCCAAGGAAGAGAACCAATTTCCTCATCGGGAAGGCCGGATTCCTCTTTATGGGGGTCATCTAAGAGAACAATATAGCGACGAGCCAATCAGAAGCAAGGAATATTTGCTGTATTTCCTCCGGCCTTCGGATCAGGAGGTGGCAGCGTTGCAGGCGGCGCACCGGGGCTTTTTGGGCGCCATGCCGTCCGATTTCCCTGACCAAATTTATAAATACGGGCGTCTTTCGCGATTCATGTCCGGAGATGGTATCGTGTACCTTGGCGGGGGCCGGTATAGTCAATTGGCGCTCATTTCAATTTCTATGTTGCGACAGAGCGGCTGTATATTGCCGGTGGAGGTGATCCTCCCCAAACGAAACGATTTCGACCTGGATTTATGTCTGCTGGCACTACCTCAACTCAATGCCCGGTGCAGGGTCATGGAAGATTTTCTCCCGAAAGAAGTGGCGGAATCACTCAAGGGTTACCAGCTCAAGAACATGGCGCTTTTGGTGTCGCTGTTCCAGAACGTGTTATATCTTGATGCAGACAATATCGTGCTCAAGAACCCCGACCATCTCTTTGTCAATGAACCATTTGAACTGCTGAGGATGGTGGTATGGCCTGATCTTTGGAGGAGATCTACATCGCCCTATTACTATATCATTGCAGATATTGATACTGACGATACGTTCAAGATGAGAAACTCATTCACTCGCAACGACGAAAGGGGCAAATCTGATAACCCTATGGAAACATCCTTCCACGATACAAGAGGCACCATTCCCGAGGCATCATCGGAAACAGGCCAATTTTTGATCGACAAGAAGAAACACTTGCGCTCGCTCTTCTTAGCCATGTACTATAACTACTATGGCCCTGACTACTTTTACCCGCTTTTCAGCCAGGGAGCCGCAGGAGAAGGAGACAAGGAGACTTTCATTGCCGCCGCCCATAAATTGGGCTTACCTTATTACCAGGTGGATGAGTTCAACCGCGAGTTCGGACCTCTTTCAGGCAAGGGCAAACACGAATTCTTTGGCATGGGCCAGTATGATCCGATCGTGGATTTCTTGGAGCTGAAAACGCCGGACCGAACCGAACAGTTTGAGGGGTCTTTTGCAAAGGATGCCAGCGACTCCAGTGTATCCAACTATCACCGGCATTTCTACCGCTCACACTCACTCATGTTCCTCCATGCCAATTGGCCCAAATTCTACTTGGAGGAGCTTTTCTTACAGAACTCCAATGGGAGAGGTGTCAAGGGGCCAGATGGGGAAAGACGCCGGTTGTATACACTGGACTTTGTGAAGGAGGCGGGAGGAGTGGATGTTGAGCTACAACTTATGGACCACATTTATACGTGGTTCTGTGAGGCCCGCCTTAATATGCAGTACGTGCCGGTGTGGGGGTCGGAAAATCGTCATCAGGTGTGTAAGGAAGTTTCGGCCCAGCGGGACTTCTTGAAGAAGAATTTATAGAGATACATCTGTATACCAGATAATGTGAAGAATGATATGTAGATGTGACACCCGTACACCAGACAGTATATCAGAGAGTGAGAGCCCTCCTTAAACCACACCCTTACACCACACCCTTACACCACATTCTATAACAGAAATTACCAACCCTACACTGCAACCTGAATGTGATAGCTCGAAAACAATAGCCAAACTGAGGTAATAAAGCCTCTCGTAATGGGGATCGGGAATCTATCAGCCTTTTCAGAAACCTGTACACCACACCCGTACACCAGGTGGTACATTAAAAACAGCAATCCATCCACCAAATACTTCGATGGAAAAAATCCGTACCGCTTATACAATAAAAGTTTCTAAGTGGTTTCAAAGCAAAGTCTAACCAAGAAGGATAGTCTTGTATATAGTCAAGCAGGGTAAGGGAGGAAAGTATAGGAAACCCGTACACCGGATACAAAAATCAGACTCAACGAGACGTTCAGGTAAGTTCAGACGAAATGGTGTTTTGGGACCACCAGATTACAAGGCAGCAAACCCGTACACCTCAGTATTAAAGCTTCATTTAATACCGCCACTTTGTTTTCTAAGCAATGGTATGATAGAGGGATATTTGACCTGGAATACGGACCATTCGTACTTCATGCCAAGATAAACATCCGTACACCAGTGATGCACCACTAGAATCACAATTTCTTTCCAAATTTTGGCATGATACTTTGTATAAGCAAATGAACTTAGCGAGAAAATGATTTGGATGGAAGATTTCTGGTGTGTATGGTAAACCCGTGCACCAAGCAATTACATGCAGTACACCTGTCAAACATGGTGCCATTTTAGTTTCTCCACAAATTGCAGCGAGATGTTATGCTCCGCATAGATCAAGCAGTAGTGTTTCAAGAGCATGGAAATTTCCTCGACTTCGTCAATCATCTCCAAGCGGGAAACACGTGACCATTCCAGGGCCGGAATCCAGGCCAATTCCGGGTCCCCGTAGCCCCCGACCAGGGCCAAATCTGTAAGGTAGGGGCGAAACCCGAGGGTTTTGAAAAAGGCCTTTCGGGATGCAAGGTCGGGGTACTGCACAAAAGACCCGAGGTCCAAGCCTCTTTGGGCCAAGTTTTCCGCCATGGTCCGGCCAAACGCATCATTTAACCCCATTGGGTCATACATGGCGATGGACACGTGATCCAAATAGTGCCTCCAGAATTCCAAAACCCGTACATTTTCGTCTGGCGTAAGGTAGCAGAGTACACACTCGCTTAGGAGGAGCGTGGGCGTGCGCGGGTCCAAAAACGAGAGGGAATTCGGCGGCAGGCCCGAAAGCGCCCGTAAGTCGATTCCGACCAAGTGGTAGCGGTCGAGATGGAGATCCGAGGGTGATTCCTGGAACTCGGCGAAAGTTACATTCCCAGTTGCACCTTTGACCGCGGAGCTAGTCCCGGATCTACCCTCGACCCCGGATCTCGTCTCTGCACCGGATGTGCCCTTGGAGCCAGCGTCCAGTCCGGTTATCAGCCTCTCCCCCATAGTCCACCCAATTGCCTTCTGGAGAAGCGGCAGATGCAGTATAGCCATTCTTTTCACCCTGGTTTGCTCAGGGAAGTCGAGCTCAGCATAAGTCACATGCTCAGCGGCGGCCGTCTCGAGGACCCGGAACGCCCTCGTATCTGAGCCACCTCCGAGGGCAACAATCTGGCACTTGCCGTGTTCAGCAATAAAGCCCGAAACGAGCCGGTCCACCGACTGTGTCCGGTAAAATGTCCCTCGGTTGATCAACGGGTACTTGAGGTCCCGGAAAGCATGGCGGAGGGTCTTGTTGGCGGAGTACTGCGTATAACCATCACAGTACTGTAGACACAGTTCGTATGCAGTGACAAGAGGGGAGATGTACGGGTCTGTAGGATTGAAGTAGCCTTTCTCATTAGCGCTTCGCCTGCAACTCAAAGCATCTAGATCAGTAGCCCTAACCAATTGGTCTTTGCGTGTCATGTAGTTGTCTTCGCACCAGAAGCGGAAGTCACATATGGTTGCATCAGTACACCAGAAGGACCAGTTAAACAACCGTACACCATAAATAGCTTGAAACCCGTACATCAGGTATTTATACACATGTTTGATCAAACACAAGACTATATATGGGTCTCAATTGTGACTGATATAAAGCGCCGAAGTGGGATTGCTTGACCACGGATACAGGTAGTGGATTTGTTCTGAAGTGGTGGACCACTATAAAAGAATACGGTACCCTTTAAAGGCTCCGATCAGACCCAGAATAAGTGACCCTGATTCATTGGTTAGAACTACCTAGTAGACTACTAGGTCACTTTGTGACTTGATTAGGGAGTTTTACCACCGAGGGTAGGTCTGGATCCTGGCACTCCCCTATGTTATAGCCACGTGATAACGTTTTCTCCCCAAAAACTGCGTTTATCACATAATTTCAGGTGTTTATCTTTATCACGATTATTATAATCCTTGACTAATACATCATTTTAGCCATTGCCCTGCGTCTAGATTGCTATCCCCAATTGAACCAGATATATAAGTGAACAACGCACCTCAGAGTTTGAGAAGGAAGAACTCCACCACTCAATCTTAAATACTTATTGTCAGATTCTTGTGACACGTTCCTGTACTAAGTCACTTTTGATGGTTGATGATTTCTCAAAACGAGGGGATGGAGTCACTTAAATAGTTGACGACTCGGTCGCCTAGTCAACCAGTTTTCCCCAAGTCTGGCTGGGAAAACTGTTTATATTCCATCCTGGTACCTCGGGTTCGTCACATTCCTTTTTGGTTGTACAATGATGGCAGAGGTGTGGCACAATGGAATGGATATTGTTAGGATTAGACAGCGTAGGCTTAGAATACCTCAATAGATAGAGCACTAACGAAGGTGGATCTAACATAAAGGTATTAAATAAGCTGTTAAAGAAATTATTATATCAACCATACCATCAGTAGTAGACAATACATTAATTTCAGATCAATTGTTAGACCCACCATGGGTAATAAACTACCTATATGGATGTTGAAACCCTGTACTGGTCGACCAGGGGTTGAGCGGCTTCTTTGGACCTGATTATGACCTCTATTTCTCTATTCCGGGCTAGCCTTTTTAACGTGGACGGTTCCTCTAGGAGGGATCAACGGCGAATGAGCATAGGAAACAGAGTACCTGAAGTGAACAGAGTACCTGAAATGAACAGAGTACCTGAAGTGAACAGAGTACCTGAAGTGAACAGAGTACCTGACGGAACTAGAATCTAACACAGTCTATGTCAATTCTTTTTGGTTCGGTTGGTCATAAAGCTATCAAAGCCAAAAAGTGAGGCAAGAATGAGGCCAGAGTGCACTGAAAAGAGATGTGTAAAAAAATAGGGGTATAGAATTGTGCAGGGGGGTGTGCTCCTTATATATTCCCAAAAGCGGGGTTTGTGCATGGCTGCAATTCTGAAATGGGGGTATATATAAGGGGCCTTCGCGCACCCAAAGTGGCACTCATTTTTACTCACCTCAACTTATACTTGGAACTCATTACCACGGCTCAAATGCAATTGATGTGTTTGAAACTCCCTTGAAACAAGATTGAAACTCTTTAGGAAAAGCATTTGATACTAATTTAATTGCCTCAAATATTAACATCTATACATGACACTTATGTTCTAAGTCAATTTTGAAACACGTTTGAAACACGTTTGAAACTTACTTGATACATTTTGAAAGTTAGTTGAAACTCACTTGAAACTCATAAACCCGTACACCCCAGATCCTATCGGGCTCCTATGATGGTGTGGTTAGGACATTTAATATGTCGGGCCAAGTTCAAAAGCAATATGTGCCATACCGCGCGCATCCGTGCAATCGCCTATCCGTGGAGTCAAGTATGTATGGCCACCGCATAGTGTCTGCAGGAAATGATAGTGAACTCTGGTTGTGGAAGACGTCATTAGACACTTGTTTAGTACTCCTTTGAAAGTCACTTGAAAGTCACTCCAATCTCACTTGAAAGTCACTCCAATCTCACTTGAAACTCATTTGGCAGTCAGTTAATATATCTAGACATTGTCTAGACAAAGTCTGAGGAACTTGACCACGGAGGATATGGGATATACAAGAGGTTATAAATCCCTTCAGGGGGAATGGAATCAGCGCAGTCAACGAGAGGCCCAGTCTAAGCAACAGTCAACGAAAGGCCCAGTCTAAACAACAGTCAACGAAAGGCCCAGTCTAAGCTGTGTATTAAGGTACATGCTCCAAGTATGCATAAATGCAAGAAAAAAAAAAGATTCAGATTATTAGTGGGTGTGTCAGGGTTGTATGAGTTTATGCCAAAGTTTCTGGTAACACGCATCAGAGGAAGCATAATTATTAGGACGCGAAAGATGGTGAACTATATCTGGATAGGGTGAAGCCAGAGAAAACTCTGGTGGAAACTCGTAGCGGTTCTGATGTGCAAATGGATCATCAAATCTAGGTATAGGTGCCAAAGACTAATTGATCATCAAATCTGGTATAAGTGCCAAAGACTAATTGATCATCAAATCTGGTATAGGTGCCAAAGACTAATTGATCATCAAATCTGGTATAGGTGCCAAAGACTAATCGAACCATTTAGTAGATGGTTCCTGCGGAAGTTCACCTCAGGATGGCAGAAGCTCAAAACAGTTTTATGAGGTAAAGCAAATGATTAGATGTGTCGGGGCAGATTTAGCCATAGCATATTTCAATCTTTATATCCTCAAACTTTAAATTTAGAAGAAGAAGATGTTACTTTATTGAACATTTTCACAAATTTAGAGCTTTTAGTGGGCCATTTTTGGTAAGCAGAACTGGAGATGCATAATGAACTGAACGTAAGGTTAAAGTGCTAGAGTTGACGCTTATCAGACATCACAAAAGGGGTTAGTTGATCTAGACAGCCAGACGGTAGCCATGGAAGCCGGAAAAATCTGCTAAGGAGTGTGTAATAAGTCACCGGTAATAAGTCACCGGTATTAAATCACCGGCCGAATCAACTAGCCCTGAAAATGGATGGCGATAAGCGTGATACTTATACTTTACCACTTTGTTCTTAAAAAGTGACTAATACCTCCCCAAAGAAATCTATCAACACTTTGGTCTTGCGATTATGGCCCACCAGTTATCCTTCTCGTAACCCGACTCTACCACTTCTCCTCCTGCACGCACAGCATTATCCGTCAATTCTCCTTCTTTATAGAGATGATAGTACCTATACTTTGTATCTGAATCCGTTTTTTTTTCCTCCTCCCCTTTCTCGCTCTTGTCACCCTTCTGCTCCTCCTCCCCATTCTTTTCCTCTGGCTTCTTTTGCTCTGGTTTCTTTTCCTCTGGTTTCTTTTCCTCTCCATTCTCTTCCTCTAGCTTCTTTTCCTCTGGTATTTTTTCCTCCAGCTTCTTTTCCCCTGATATTTTTTCCCCTGGCTTCTTTTTCTCCCCCTTCTTTCCAGCACTTCGGTTGAGTACCCAAGGAAT
This sequence comes from Metschnikowia sp. 00-154.1, assembly GCA_002370645.1. Taxonomy (NCBI): domain Eukaryota; kingdom Fungi; phylum Ascomycota; class Pichiomycetes; order Serinales; family Metschnikowiaceae; genus Metschnikowia; species Metschnikowia sp. 00-154.1. The sequence continues at coordinate 3,306 of NKZI01001656.1, read as the reverse complement.
CAAAATATCCTGATCATCTCCCTCCTTATACCCACGTCTGGAAGTGGCCTGCTCCAATGCCCAACAATACACCAAAAGTTGACCTCCAGGCTTCAATTTCAGGAGAATATGGCGGATGGCATCTATTCTACGGTCTTCCGTGGCAAAATGATGAATCACCGCTATTGAGATGGCAAAGTCGAACCGGTTGTCTGGATGCGGAAGGTGGAGCCCATCAGCCACCGCCAAAAGGTGCTGATTGTGGGAGTTTTCCTGAGCACACGCCACCAAGCCATCGGACCGATCCAGTCCGACCACAATAAGCTTGCGGTTAATGCCTAAGTACTTGCCGTTACCACACCCAACATCGAGGCCAAGACTATAGTCTGGTTGCGCCGTGAGAAAACGCTCTACTATGGGCCACGGTTTATAACGGGTCTGGGAGAAATGGGTGGCGATTTCGTTGTACACGTCATGCACATATTGCTGTTCCTGCAGCTCGGGTACCGCCTGTGTTTCTATGGGTACCAGGGGCACACTCATTGCGGGTCTTGCGGGTATTGGGGGAAGTATCTATGATTTAGCGTCTTTATTTTGAGATGGGTGCAACGTGCATGATGGGTGCGAAGAGATTGGGAGCTGGTGCACGGGTGCAAAATTCTTCATGGTCTTAATCATCACAAAAAACACCGAAAAAAAAGGAAAAAGGATATTGTGGAATGTAGTAGTGAATAGTGTTTCAGTAGTCATCTTTAGTGAGTGAAAAATAGCTTGTTCATGTTTTAAGGAAGTTATAGCACCATACGCAGATGAATATGTGAACATTGGAGTCTTCTACTGCCACTGTAGTCTTTTGCTGCCACTGTAGTCTTTTGCTGCCACTGTAGTCTTTTGCTGCCACTGTAGTCTTCTAGTGCCACTACTAATAATCCATTCCTATTCTTTTTCCACTACTAACGCATTCTCACACTAAGAGCAAACCTACAATATTCTCCACTCGCTACTACACTATATACAGCTCTTCAACTCATGGTCAATGTCACTGACTAAGACCGCGACATATGGAGACAGAAGACAGGAAAAGAGCATTTTTTGCTGATTTCAAGAACCCAATCAAATGCTTACTCTGAAAACATCACTGACGTCAATATCGAAATCCCGTCCGTCCTTGAAGAAGATGAAGAACACTTCCCACCTTAAGTTGGTAGATCAAGTAAGCTAATCTCAAAATTTTCTGTCCAAACCTATACTCTACTATGTATACTATACTCTACTATGTATACTATGCTCTACTATTTATACTATACTCTACTATGCATACTCTACTCTACTATATATACTATACTCTACTATGTATACTATACTCTACTAAGTATACTCTACTCTACTATTTATACTATACTCTACTATGCATACTATACTCTACTAAGTATACTCTACTCTACTATGTATACTCTACTCTACTAAATATACTATGCTCTACTAAATATACTATGCTCTACTATGCATACTATACTCTACTAAATATACTATACTCTACTATGTATACTCTACTCTACTAAGTATACTCTACTCTACTATGTATACTATACTCTACTATGCATACTATACTCTACTATGTATACTATACTCCACTATGTATACTCTACTCTACTAAATATACTATACTCTACTAAGTATACTCTACTCTACTATTTATACTATACTCTACTATGCATACTATACTCTACTAAGTATACTCTACTCTACTATTTATACTATACTCTACTATGCATACTATACTCTACTAAGTATACTCTACTCTACTATGTATACTCTACTCTACTAAATATACTATGCTCTACTAAATATACTATGCTCTTTTATGTATACCGTACTCTACTATGTATACTATACTCTACTATGCATACTATACTCTACTAAATATACTATGCTCTACTATGTATACTATACTCTACTATGTATACTCTACTCTACTATGTATACTGTACTCTACTATGCATACTATACTCTACTATGTATACTATGTTCTTTTAATACATTTATGCCTAAACTCTTATATTCGATGATGGTTCCTTAAAGTGAGGAACAAATGTGGTTTATATAACTTTGAGAGAGACGTGGAACCGAAAACCTCTCCACCAGAACAATGGTAAAGATTGTTAAGGAATATTTGAAAGGGGCCATCTTTGCACGAAGTGCTTTGATGGCCAAGCGCCGTATCACCATTGTACCAATCGGACTGAGAGGTTTCATAATACCTTCATAGGTAGGGCTCAGCCTATGGTGGATCTAACAATGTATACTATACTCTACTATGTATACTATACTCTACTATGCATACTATACTCTACTATGTATACTCTACTCTACTATGTATACTATACTCTACTATGCATACTATACTCTACTAAATATACTATGCTCTACTATGTATACTATACTCTACTATGTATACTATACTCTACTATGCATACTATACTCTACTAAATATACTATGCTCTACTATGTATACTATACTCTACTATGTATACTATACTCTACTATGTATACTATACTCTACTATATATACTATACTCTACTATGTATACTATACTCCACTATGTATACTATGCTCTACTATATATACTATACTCTACTATGCATACTATACTCTACTAAGTATACTATACTCTACTATGTATACTATACTCACTGTTAGATTCTTGTTGTTATATCAAGTACTCTGTTTAGTATTGTCCTCCGGTAATTCCTCAGAAGGAGGAATCGGGATTCTTAAGTAGCTGACAATGGGGACACCTAGTCAACTGGTTATTGTTAGGTACAAAGGAGGAAGCGGAAACTCTCTACATCCTGGTACCTCGTACAATGAAGGTAGAGGGGTGGCATAACAGAATGGCCAGGGTTAGAATTAGACAGCAAAGGTTCAAAATACTGAAGTAGCAGAGTACTATTAAAGGCGCCTTAAACACTATACTAAACTATAGTATGCTACTTTACTTTAAATCATAGTAGTCTAAATACTCTTCGGTCCTCTATTCTTCAGTTTTACTCTATTCTATTCTATACTACTTACTACTACTACTTAGTACTGACTACTACTTAGTACTGACTACTACTACTGACTACTACTTAGTACTGACTACTACTTAGTACTGACTACTACTACTGACTACTACTTAGTACTGACTACTACTTAGTACTGACTACTACTTAGTACTGACTACTACTTACTACTGACTACTACTACTACTGACTACTACTACTGACTACTACTACTGACTACTACTACTGACTACTACTACTGACTACTACTACTGACTACTA
>NKZI01001655.1:0-67868 GCA_002370645.1 Metschnikowia sp. 00-154.1 | reverse complement strand
TTTCTAGTGTGGTTCGAAACATTTTGTCGCGCTAGTTTGAACCATTTTGTCGCACTGGTTTGAATAATTTTGAAAAACACTGTATTTTATATATTACAATAGTCGCGAACTCCAGTGACGTCATGCTGCGAGCTTAGTAAACGTCCAGCACTTGATCCTATGGAAGTCGTGTCTTGGCTATAAGTAACTAAGTGATTAAGAAAGAGTCAAATACCCTAACACCTTTGTTTCAGTAATGTAGACCATAGATATTTGGTAGGTCATATACTTGGCTCAGTCTTCTACTTTGATCCTATGCTCCATACAGGAATATTTACAGTTGGGTAACTCTAGTATCTTCAACCTAACTTCTGCTTTCTCAATAGTGGCCATAGCTGTAGACAAATAGGACTTGAAGAGCAGTACAGTAGATTTTGAACTATCTGGTTTAAGGTTTTTTAGTGGAGTAGAGTTATTGGTGTTAATGCGTCACTGTGGGGTCTAATACTATAACGCACGGTCTTCGCGCATGTAATGCTCTCCACCTGCTTAATTAGCTGCCCAATCAGACATGGCCGGCGAAGAGCTAGAACTGTAGAATATCCAATAATCCTAACAGTTCAAACAGTTCAAACATGTGAAACACCTGAAGCATCTAAAATATCTCTAAAATTAATCTGGCTGTCTACGAAGGCTTCGAATAATGTCCGTTATAATAATATACAGAAGTGCAACCCAATTCGTCATGCATGAGAACCATGCTTATAAGTCATAATCCATGATTCCAAATGGTTATTTGGTCATGGGAGAGCCGGAGCGGACCTTAGTATGGGGATTGACGATCTCAATAGGCTTCCTGATTCTTGGGGTCAGAGGCGCCTGGGTCACGCTCAGGCCCAAGGAAGAAGTATCCAGCTCCACCAAAGCCGTGGGCGAAAATACCAGCGCAGTATAGGGGTTGAATTTTTTCAACGAGCCGCACCCGTTGAGATAATCCGGGATATCGGGACAGAACTCAAGGTCGTCCTCGGCATCAAACGACTTGGAGAGGTAATACCTCAAACGGGGGTTGTGCAACGCATAGTTGTAGCTGCTGGAGGAGGTGGAAGACGAAGCCGATGATAACCCATTATACTGGGCGTTGACAAACGTGGGCGAGGCGTTTAGCTGTGAGTTGGGCAGCGAAGGCGAGTACTGGTAACTATTATACATGTAAGGATTAGCCATGGTGGGGTCTTTGTTAGCATGTGATCGAGGACGAGGCTATGAGCAGTCTAAATATGTAGCTGTGTTTTGTTGGGTAGCTTGAGTTCAAGGGTTTCTATGGACAAAGCGAGTCTGGCTGTGTTGGGCAAGTGTGGTTGTTGGGCAAGTCGAGGAGGGGCGAGGAAAGTATATGGGGGAGGGGGGGGATTAAGGGGTGTATATATAAGAGGGGGAGTTTTGAACTTTGCTGGGATTATTTATATGTTTCTGAAACGGGATTAGTAAGGAGTGGGGATTTGGTGGATTTGGGGTCCTGTAGTATATAGAAGCGGTTTAGAGGAAAACATGGGGCGGAGTGATTAAAAGACGATTGCGCATGTGTGCATGCAGGCCACATGATCACCCGAACCCGCTTACATGCAAGCCTCTCGATAAGCGCATACCGGACTCCTACATCCTAGCCTCTTTCCATGCATCCGGGTCCACACAGCAGGAATAATCAGGTCCTAGTAGTTAATGGTTAGGAATGTTTAGACATACGTGGTTAGGGCCTTTAATAGGGTAGCTGGTAATTCGGGAACTCTAGTTGTGCGGTCGGTAGGTTTCAGGTTAGGATGAGTGAGTCAGGTGATCCAACGGTTATGAGCCACACATTACCTCGATCAGAGCGTGAATTACACTGTGATTAGCCAGGAAGGTCAGGTAAAAGGAGTATAAGATAAGGAGTAGGTGATCTGAAGTACCTGATAATGAAGGATCGGGATGTGGAAGGGTGATCTGGATCACAGGGCCAGTAGGACTGATCCCATTGGTGAGAGTTCATGTAGATCTATGAGTGCGTTACGTTGTCGCAGTGCGGCCAGCCCAATGGCACTCAGTAACTTTCAACCTATGTTTTAGTATATATTGATATACAGGGATATGTAAGTTATATCATACAAGACCAAAGTGCGAGATATGTCGAAGTGGGTGAAAACTCTTCACCCACCAGTAACCTGCACATAACGCTTCACTAGTCTGCATACAAGATATCTGCGAAGTATCTTGACTCCGTACATGCTAAGTACTCGTTGACAGTAACTGACACTCAGTAATACTAGGAATACTTGAGCAAAAATCATGAATGATTTTTAAGGAATAATTTAGTAACACTGAAGAGATTCTGATTGAAGAGGTGTAATTGCATCTATTTATGACTCACAAACCACATATGGATTACTAATCATGCATTATAAGGACGTATACAGTAATAAGGAGCAATATTCGGGGGCAAAGAACATTGGAAATACTATCAAACTGTTGTAACAGAGAAGGTGGTGCAATAATGTAGTGGCTAAACAATGTATTAATATAGCACTGTATAGTATAGGGTAGTATAGGGTAGTAAAGGGTAGTATAAGGTAGTGGTAGTGGTACAGTAGTGGTAGTGTAATTAGTAGTGTATTCGTTTATTTAAACCTCAGGAAAAGTTTTAGACTTAAATGATTTCAGAGTACTAAAGTTCATATGGTATAATATTAATGAAAGTTATGGTAGTTATGGTAGTTATGATAATGCTTATAGTGTTGTTGGGCATGTGCGTCCCTTACCTAATATTTGTGCTTTAATTTGGATCTGACACTATAATACACTACCACACTATAGTTTTCTATGATACTCCAAATGAATCTCATAGTACTGGTCAAGTAGTAGTTTAGTGATAGAGTGATAGAGACACTAATAGTGGAACAGTGGTGGCTCTGTTAGATTCTTGTTAGCACGTTTGATACCTAATCGTTACTATATTCGTTGATGATTCCTTCAAGGGATGATCTGAGCGGCCTATTTAGTGTATTGAAGAGAAAAGGTGGCCTCGAACAACTCTTCATCAGACATTAGCGGTGATTGTTCTAGCTCAATGGCGTTCTGAAATGGCCTTTGTTAAGATCAGACGGTGTAGGCTTCATAGTACTTCTATGGGTAGAGCCCAGCCTATAGTGGATCTAAAAGACTCAGTAATACTGGTTCAAGTAGTAGTTCAGTATTTCAGTGATGATGATTGTGTAAGCGCAGTATATTTACAGAATACTGGTTCAAGTAGTAGTAGTAGTAGTAGTAGTAGTAGTAGTAGTAATCAGTTTCAAGCAGTAGTTCATAGTGCTAGTTCCAATACTAGCTGTAATAGTAGCCCAATATAGTTTAGCAGTAGTGGTACAGTATAATTTCAGTAGTAAGAAAGTGATGGTAATACAGTAATAGTTAACTGAGTACCATGATGCTAATTTCTACACGTGATATTGAACAAGTCTTTAATCATTGATTGTATGGATTAGTTATTTTGCTAGCGTATAGTATAGGTTTACCCAATGTTGTATATTAGACTAGACTAGAGGATTGTGTGGTGTAGTGACTGATTCTATGGACCCCAAAGCTCATGGTCTTGCATGAGGACTTACAGTAAAGTAGTATTGGTGAAGGACTCAGTCAAGACTCAGAATTCGGCCTCACAGCAAATGCTTTACTAATCCACGGAAACACTGTAGATGGAGAGCCTACACACAACGACTCTTCTCCAACAACAGTAAAATAACCATCAACTAGATCCCCAGAAATTCTTATACTTCCCTAAAAACGAATACAAATAAAATACCTCAAGCTGGATTGTGGTGATACTTCCTCTTTTAGTATGTGTGTAAGTATTGTGTTCTCAGGAGATCTAGTGCTTTATTACTAGAAAGAAGTCTGTATAGCAATCTTAAAGTTCCAAAAAAAAAACCAGATGGTTGGTCAAATAGTTGGTCAGATGGTTAGTCAAATAAATTATTATAAAAAAGTCATATAGTAGAGAGTCATACACTATAAATGGGCTGTTTAACAAGCTCTTAGTCTCTGGAAAGCAAGAGAGACCTCAGTTCAGACTAAATATACTACCTACTATAACCACTACTTAGGAACTACTACCGTTAACTAGTGTCTCTCACTAATAGTCGTAATTACTATTACTACGACGTTAAGAAGATTTTAATTACTAGTCTATGGCACTTATGTGACCGTAAAGCTGTACTGTAGGCCTGTCGCAGAGATTACTACAAGTGAGACAGAGTAACCATAGTGAAACTCCGATCTACTTCCTAATACGCTTCTACCTAGATTATGGAAGATTAAATGGAGCTCATCAAAGCAAGTGATGACAATTATAGTTTTATAAACTTCTCTCCTGCACATAATACAATCTCAAAGAAAGACTCTTACTGAATCTATCCAATATAATAGTGTGTTAGTGTGTTAGTTTTTTTTTTTTTTTTTTTGGTTAAGTACATATTGGGAGCCTAGATTCTATTAGTTGTGCCCTCGAAAATGAAGCTACTGGTGTAGAGAGTGTTGTGATATGAGGAGTATATACCCTCAATTCCCTTTCTGTTAGATCCACCATAGACACGGCTCTGCCTATGAAGGTATTATGAAGCTTCTCAGTCCGATTGTTACTATGGCCATTGTAAACGCCGTGTCATGACCATCGTTGTATGAAGTACTATGGTGGTCCTTTCGAATATTCTGGAACAATCCTTACTATTGTTCTGGTGGAGAGTTTTTCGATGCCACGTTTCTCTCAAACTTATATAAGCCACTCCGGTTCCTCTCTTTGAGGAACCATCAACTAATACAAGTTTAGGCATAAATGTATTAAAGAACCTAGCACTTTCTTAGTCAGCTGACCGTTGGAACTCCAACTGGCTTTCCTAAGAATCACTAGGAATCACTTGGAACTTGCACGACCCCACAATCATTTTTAAAAGATAAAGTTCCTTCATATTCTTTCTCTCCAAGGATCATATTCTACTTGTACCTCTTACGACTAGTATACTGAATATATTGTTAGCGTAATATCTCCTGGATCAGTTGCAAGAAAACGCCAAAAGGGCTCTTCAACAAAGTATATTCCTACAGTTCCCACTACCAAACATGGATCCACTCGGAGGATCTAGTGCAAGATATTATCGCTTGTACTAAAAAAAGAATTACTTTCTCAGAGATATCCTGCATACAACACAATTTCCACTCTACCACCACCTGCCATAATCACCGATGGGTCATCGAAGATTAGATAGTAGGAAGTTTTAATATGGTAATTTTATTGGTACAGTGAAGTAGTCACGATAAGGATTTTCTGAATTTTTCTTGTGACGCTGGAGCTAATGGCTATGGCTATGGCTATGGCTGTGGCTATGGCTATGGCTTACTGCGTGCATTACAGTGGGTTTAACAAAAAGAGTCTAATACAATAGTCCAGCCATTGTAGTCATAACCACTAATATTTCCCGATTTCCCCGAGAAAAAATGTCTTACTCACACATATTTTTTTTTTTTTTCATTTCTCCATACCTCTACTACAATTTTCTGGTGAAAATATCAATAGTCTTTATATGCTTTGAACCTGCACCCACGGCACCAGATTATGAGACCACTCTAACCAGATTATGAGACCATTCCAGGTAGTCTAGACTCACAAAAAAAAAAAATACGAAATAGGAAAGAATAGAAAAAACTTTAAAGCAGGACATGGTAGTACAAAATAAGAAATAGATATGGAATAGGAATGTAATTGTATGGTGCAGGGCTATTAGTGGATGGTGTATGGTGTATGGGTATTGGTGGATGTATGGAGTTTGATGAGTGGATGCGGCATGGCTGCGATGCATACTGATGAAATGAGGACGCGGCTGATGGCATCTCTCAGTACCGTATGTTTTCTTTGGATCTGGCCTTTGGTATATAGACTGTTATAAAAGGTCTGGGCAGGCTCGGTCTCCCTCGGGACATTCCTTCATGTACCTATTGTCATGGCCCAAACAGGCAATTAGTTTCCGCTGGGGCCCTTTGTCCAGCGCTCCCACGCTAAATGGCTACACCACTAAACTCAACCTTACCATGCCATTTTCTTTTAGCAGGCACAAGAGCTGGCGGCCGCAAATGACCTTGCCGGCGCTGCATGCGGCCCGGGAGTACGAATGCCTTGAGCTCTCCTCTGGCTTGAAGTGTATTCTCATCAATGATGCCTCTTCGCATATGATCTCCGCAGCGATGGCCATCGGAGCAGGCTCGTACCTGGACCCGCAGGTTTTGGGATTGGCTCATCTCTGTGAACATATAGTTTGTATGGGTGACAAACTGGTACAACTCCAGAATATTCTTATGGCTTGTGGTGGTTCTTTTAGTGCTTCTACCGGTGCGGACCAGACCACCTTTGGCTTTGAAATCTCTACGTTTGCCCATGAACTGACGGGAAAAGAGCAGTTCTTATTGGACCTGGCACTCCCGATGTTTGCCAGCTTATTAAAAAGTCCTCGGATCTCCAGCTCCATGGTGGCCAAACAAATTGGTTTCGTAGACGATGAACATAATATGAATAAGTCCGATATGGAAAAAATGCTCTGGCACGGCTTGCGTGTCTTAAGCAATAGTCAACACCCGTTCAGCCGCTTTTCCACGGGTAACAAGACCACTTTGGCCGGTGTTCTGGGCTTGAAGCGTATGATCTCCGACCACCATGCCCGTGCTTTCTTACCGGCCAATAGTGCACTCGTGATCAAAGGTCCCCAGTCCATCAACCACCTTCGGAAAGCCCTTCTTTGTGCATATGGAGACCTTCCTTATGTGGCATGTCCTAAGCCAAAGCCTTTACAAAACGATATCTTTCTGGAGGCAGACCCTAACTGCATGTTCATCAAATCTGGGACTCGCAAGATCAGATTCTGCTATTCCATGAGAAAAGGCTCGCTTAAAGTGCCTGCTACCGTGCAAAGTATCTTAACATATGTGTTGGGCGACGAGTCTCGCACCTCCTTGTGCCATTACTTGAGATACTCCAAACACTACATCGAACGCTTATATGCCTATACGCAAAAAGTGTCTCGAGACGATACGTTCTTTATTCTTGCATTCGAATGCACCGAGACTGGCATGTACAGGCTCAAAGACTTGTTGGCAGTTGTATTTTACTATATCGAGGAAGTCATGGGGAAATTGGCCGAGTCTACATGGAGCCGTGTGGCTCATGAGTATGTGGAAATTGATGAATATCTCTTTATGACCAATCTGGGCGAAGAAGACGGCGAAGAGGTGACTCTGTATGCAGAGAACCTCCAGATGGGCCTGGGGTTCCTCCGTGGAGACTGGGACCCGTCATGTCTAGTCCAACAAAGCTTTAGTTTCTTTTTGGACCAGTTTTTTGATAGGTCACTGCTCAAACTTCAAATCTGCGACTCCAACCCGAAAGCACTCTTGCAGTTCCGTCAAAACCTTGAATTAGTGCAGGATACCTACTTTGATTTCGAGTATGTCAAGTTCCAATGCCCACTCGACAACATGCACTACATAAACTCGGACGTAGGTTCGAGTTTGTGTGTGGCATACCCAATTGGAGATTTACGGCAGGAAATCCCCGATCTCTTGGAGTTCCAAACCATCATTTCGTCTGCCAAATATCGCCATATTGCCAGTGCTCCAGAAAATCCAATCTTACACCTGCAGACACTAACTCAAGAAGTGTGGCTTGTTCAAACTCCTTTTGTTCACCGATCACTGGCTTCTATCTACATTGATTTCCGGACGTTTCGGAAAAATGCTGAGTCTTTGGTTCTCCTTGAGGTTATGGCTGCAATCACAGGCCAACGCTTAAAAAGCCGGTTCTACAACCTCGAGCTTTTTGGATCTTCCTGGGGAATCTACGCCAATATCCATGGAGAACCTTCTTTTTTGATCACTGTGGGAGGAAGACCCTCTATCGTCACGTATATCCTCGAGACTGCTCTCCGAGAAATATTCAGCTTCTCCGACCACACGTGCCACTACAACGAACTCAAGTCGGCCCGGGTATATCTCCGACGTAAGTTCGAGGAGTACGTCCATGAAAAGGGAATTAAGCAGGTGCACGTGATGATCTACCAACTTTTGGAGCAGGGCATAGTGCTGCCGGAACAACGGATCCAGACTCTCGAGATGTTGGATGCAGGCTCACTCCAAGAACTATCGCTTCTTTTGCTAGAATGTCAGAAATTTACTCAAATTCTCATGAGTGGAGACTTTTCCGAGACCCAAATCGATACGGTTGCCCGAACTTGTCGTTCTATGCAGCCCAGTAGGCCTGATTTCCCGGAGCGACTGCTTGATTCGTCGATCTTATTGGCCAATGGAGCATACTACGAGTTTGAATTGGCCAATGACGAAGCTGACCTGGTGGCAGTGGTTTTGTATTATGTGCAGATAGCACAGCGAAGCGACCAGTACTCTTATACACTCTCCAAAGTGCTCCAGCAGATGATCCAGGCCTCGGCGTACCATAACCTCAGAGATAAGCGGGACTTGGCCTACACCATCTCCACGGGGATGAAAGTGTTCCGAAACAACTTTGGCTTGCACATTACCATTCCCACCACCAAGCACCTGACGGGTCATGTGGTAGAGCAAATGGAAGCTTATATGGGAGACCTAGAGGCCAGTCTTAACCAAATGAACGAAGCAGTCTTTGAAAGAAGTGTTAAAAAGCCGTTTCTACAAGCACTTGCAGATGACCTGGAGGAAGATATCAACCCGTCCAGTCTTTTTGGAAGCATCAAGCCGCTCCAAGGATCCGAGAACCAGACGCAAGATGCTTCTTTTCATCGGCACTGGTGTGCATTGGACCAGATTATCCGAAAAGCCTACAATTTCGGAAGCAAAGGGTGTGAAGAGGCTATAAACAAAGCTATAGTGGAGCAGCTAACGTTGGCGGAGTTTAGGGCGTTTTTTGGGGTGAGGTTTGCAGTCAAATCACCAAAACGCTCAGCTTTGATCTTGACCCTTGGACCTAACGAGCCACGTGACTCCAAAAAACGATTCTCCATGGGTACCAAAATGAAGTTCCGCAAAGAAAAGCTGCGGGAAAGACGCATTTTTAGGTCCATCCACGAATTCCAGAAACATACGCTCCATACCTTCTGAAAAACAATGCATGTGAAAGTGTGGGGGCTGTCGCAAGACAGCCGTACGGCCACGTGACGCGATCAGCTGAGATGAGTCCACGCAGGTGCACGCCCTCTTCGGAGTACTATCAGTCTACCATCGAACCCCAGACGCACCCCAAAACCCAACCCAAAATCCAACCCAAAATCAAGACCAAACCCAAATTGAATCAATGAGTGCAGTTACAGTGACCGTGAAGCAACTCCAAAAAGGCTTAACCCCCCAAGTGTTGGAAAAGGCCTTTGGCCCCAACTCGCTAGGCATTCTCTTAGTGAGTGGTCTTCCTCAGCCCTTCAAAGACCTCCGCACTAGGGTCCTCAGCAGCATGTCCATATTAGCCAATTTGCCAGCATCGGAACTCGAACCCTTGGAACGCAGCGAGGCCATGTGGCTCTCGGGCTGGTCCCGTGGAAGAGAAAAATTCCCGAACTCTGGACTCGCTGATTTCAACAAGGGCTCGTTTTACATCAACTGTGCTTTTTGCCAGGACAGTGCTTTGGAAGCACCCGCACGGCATATAGTGGAGAAGTACCCCGATTTCAAAATGTACACAGAGCCAAATGTATGGCCCCCAAGCAGCATTCCGGGGCTTCAAACCTTTGAGGCCGACTGCAAAAAATTGTGCAAAATGATTGTGGATACTGGGGCCCTGGTGGCCCGCAGCTGTGACCAGTATATTGCGTCCACGTTCGCCGAGTATCAGAAGGGCTTTTTGGAGCGCATCACCCGCACGTCCACGTGCACCAAGGCTCGGCTCTTGCACTACTATGCAGATAGCCAGGCCTCCGATACGCAACATGATTCGTGGTGTGGTGAGCACGTGGACCATTCGTGTCTTACTGGGCTCACCAGCGCATTATTCATGGATGCGAATGGTCCTCTTGAGCGCACCCCGGATAAAGACGCAGGCCTCTACATTCGCAACCGCCATGGAAACATTGTCCAGATGAACATTCCATCCGACTGCTTGGCCTTCCAAAGTGGCTCCACGCTCCAGGAAATATCCAAGGGTTCCTTTAGGGCTGTACCTCATTATGTCAGGGGAACTAACCATCCGGGAATCTCTCGGAACACTTTGGCGGTGTTTTGTCAGCCGGACCTTGATGAGCGTGTGAATGAGACTGAGGACTTTGCTAGTTATGCCAAGAGGGTAGTTGAGACAAACCACTAACAATCCCATCTGCACTCCGATCAATCTTCACTCCGATCAGGAGTGGAGATTATTAGTGAACCACTGGGAAGCATTGAGAAGCATTAAGAGTACTGAGAAGCATCAAGAGTACTGAGCAGCATTCAGACTACTGAGAACCACTGAGAGTACTGGCACTGATACTGGATATTAATAACTGAGTAATGGAACCTAGTACTTTGAAATAGCAGTTACGAGCCTTGACTACTAGGCATTCAAAATATAGGCTATGATTAATATAGAATTACCGGTAGACTGGGTGAAGTAGTATAAGAATCACTGAACTGAGCGCGCACGTGACCGGCACTACTAGTCTCCATAGCGTTCTCTCTCTGCTCCATAATGGCTTCTTCTTTTGCACCCATAGTCAACGACAAACAACCGTTGGCCCCCATCTTTTCATCTGTTCCTACCAACGACGATGACGTGCGTGCCGAATTGGCCCGGCTAGGCCACCCCGAGGCTCTTGCGGACGAATCAAAGGCCGATAGGCGGGTCCGTCTCATACAGGTATCAGACGAGCTAAAGCACACGGGATTCGCAGAGGAAAGCGACGACGAAATGGTTCTGGCCAATGAAGAAGAGGAAGAGGAAGAGGAATTTTATACACCCGGATCTGAGGACCTTCTAGCTGCCCGCAAACGTATCCTTGAATACCTGATTGGGAAGGCTACGGCCCGAAATGCCCGCCAGAGGGCGCTTGCAAGTGGCGAGGACTTTACCAAAGTGCTCAGACACAGGAGAAGTATTGGCCACATTGTTTCAAAATACCAGTTGCTTGGTTCCTACAATGTGCAGGGGAACACCAGGGCAGTGAGCTGTGTACGCATTAACTCCGCTGAAAACATCACCGCATGTTCATCGTGGGATGGAGGAATTTATATTTTCAAGGGGTGTCCTGCACTGGAGCTCAAGCAAGTATCTAAGCTGGCGCCAGGTTTTCATCTGGAAAAAACCACCTTCCTGTGGAATGCCGTGCATGATCAAGTACTTACATCTGGCTGTGGAGACGGAACAATCAATATATGGAACGTTGCAGATGAAGAAAAAGAAATGAAGCCCACTTTCACGCTACGAAACGCCCATGACGCCCGGATCGCCCAGGTGGCCTCGCATCCCAGTGGAGATTACTTCTGTACCACGTCGTTTGACCAGGTCTGGAAATTATGGGACACTCAACGGCCCGAAAAAGAATTGTTTGAGCAGGAAGGACATGCAAAAGAAGTATTTGCATGCAGTTTCCACCCAGATGGTAGTTTATTGGGAACAGGAGGGCTTGATGCTGTCAGCCGTATCTGGGATTTACGCAGTGGCCGAACCATTGCCTCTCTCCAAGGCCATCTGCAGGGAATCTACTCCATGGATTGGTCTACAAACGGGTACCATTTGGCCACTGGAAGTGGAGACAACTCCATCAAAGTATGGGACTTGAGAAAGCCGGAACGAGAGCTGTTCACCATACCAGCTCATTCCAAGCTTGTGAGTGACGTGAGGTTTGTGAAAGGCACGAACACTACCAAATTGGCACAGCCTGTAACGGACGAGAATGATCAGAACCCCCAGGTTTTGGATATATGCGGCACTCTTTTGGTCAGTCTGTCTTATGATGGTACCATCAAGGTGTGGTCCAGTGACAACTGGGTGTTGACCAAGGCATTGCGTGGCCACACCGATAAGGTGATGAGCTGTGATATCAGTATGTCTGGAGAGAGCATTGTGAGTAGTGGGTGGGACCGGACTCTCCGCACGTGGGGAACAATGATGTGAGAACACGTGTAAGCGGAAAATAATATCTTAGTGGATAAAGCTTCAATGGATAAAGCTTCAATGGGGAAAGCTTCAATGGATTGAATATTAGTGGATTAAAGCTTACTGGAGGTGGAAAATGATTTAGTGGATGAAATGAAGGCATCAGGAACCGTGAGTCTAAGGTGAAGAGGTGAGTCTAGTGATGGCCCCATATTCGACTGGCATGCACTACAATCAGGAAGGAGTCCAGGGTGTCATTCCAGAAGACACATTAACAAAGTGAATTCTAATGAGACAATAGCACGGACAATAGCGCTGCGATACAATGGCTGTGGAAAGGTCAAGTTAGCAAGACAATGGCAGGGTGACACTTAAAGCTAATAAGACAATGCAAAGCGGTAGCCAGAGCGTCCACCACAATGGCCAGTGACACTCAAAGCTAATTACACAATGGACAGTGACCCACAGCGGCTAGCACAATGGCCAGTGACACCCACAGCGAACAGCACAATGCCAAGGGATGGATGCCCATAAGTCCGACTCGAAGACCAGCACCATATAGTAATCACATGCAAACATACAGTCAACGGCCAAAGATAAAGGCCAGAAAATGAAATATGTAAACCCAAAATGCAACCCCCAAAACACAACCCAGAAACCCATAACCTCTCTTAGCGAAAACCTTAGAACATTTAATTTTTTTAACCTAAAAAATCCCCATCGGAATTTCCACATTTTCTCACTATACGCTTTACTGCAACCATTCAGCCAGTCGCGCGCATCTCTTATCCGTCACTATCAATCTTCATCCACACCAAAGCAAGTCACCACATTTTATTGCATTTACATTCAAATCTTCTTCCATCACTCACATCCACGATTACCCATTCACATCTACATACGCATACGCATACACAAACACAAAAGCAAACACAAACAAACTTCAATATATAAATACCCTATATCCACCAACATCTTATAGTCCCGTCCTCGGTGCAAGCCAGCCAGAGAACGACAAGGAAGAAATAGACCAACACCTACTACACAACACCAACTACACAACACCAACTACACCAAACCAACTACACAATACCAACGATAGACATAAGACGGCAAAAATGGATTTGACCAGCATTCTAGACGGCACGCCCGAACCTCCCATTGTGGACTTACATTTGGACCACATCAACACCTCCGGAGAGTACATGTTGGCTACGCCCATGTTCGAGTTCCAGAAAGAACTCACGGACCAAATCGTGTCGCTCCACTACCCCGACATCCTCAAGTACTGCGAGACCCACGACACCACGGAACTCATTCGCAAGTCGTTGGAGATTTGTGCCAGCAACTGCATGCTAGTGCTGACGCACCCATACCTCCTCATCCAGCATTACATGCCCAAGAACTTGGGCCTTAGAGACCTCCCGACCAAGCTCGCCGATACTAGCGGCAAGTTCAACGTGTTGGAGAAACTCATTAACGTTATTATCCGGAATAACGCCCTGGCCGGCTATAAGCATGTGGGTATAGTCATGAAGAATGAGCACCGTATGTTTGACTTGACGGAAGCTCTTATTTTGGGTTGCTATGGACCCAAGGTCATCCAACGTTATGCTGGAAACCACGTCAAGCGAGACTCCACCAAATCGGCCAGGGCCGGTGCCAAAAACCCTCACTTGACCTATATCCACTTGATTCCTAGTGATTCCGTGCTCACTCGCAAAGACTACGACTTGGACCCGGTGAAGCTCGATGTGTTGATCCACATGGATAGCCATATGAACCCCCTGCTGTCCTTCTACACGAAACTCCGCCACCAGAACCATGCGCCTGGCTCTCCTGGTGCGGTGGTGCTCAAGTTGATTCCCACCTACTCCATTGAACACTGTCTTGCACACTATGAGCTGTTCAAAAACGATCCCAGCTACTTGTACAAATTAATTTCGTCTATTGTGTGCTTGCGTGACCAGGTGGGCTACTTGCCTCCGGACTTGTTCCCTATTTATAATCAGAACCTCACGTACTTGTCACATACATTCTTTGACTATGTGTTTGACTCGTCATCGCTGTCCTCGTTTCCGGCGTGGCCCCTTCCGGAGCTTCCCAAGCTCCCCAAGTTCTCCGCCAAAGATGTGGAGCGCTCTTTATTGACCGAGGTGGGGTACCATTACACACCATACGACTCGTCGGAGTTCTCCAGCACCAAGAAGCGCAAGACCTACTACGAGTCCAAGCGTCTCCAGCTGGACTACGTCACCAACCCCTTGAAAAACGACTACAACACCATCAGCGGTATCTACAACCATCATGCAGCTACTATCAAGTCGGAGACTCCGTCGCATCTTACTCACCTTCTCATCACAGAGTTAAATGCAGAGTACATGGAGCTCACGAACATTAAGGAGGAGTACGAGTGCTACGAAGATTTCCAGAGCCACTCGAAAGGCTTTGGCAGAAGAGTAGAGGAAATTAGAAAGGTGTTGACAGGGATCATGGAGGAGGTGGATTTTGCCGAGCAGAGGCTACAGGTCACGCTGAAGAAGATGCAGAAGCGCATGCAGGAAAACGACGAGTTGAAGGCGAGGCAAAGCAAGCTCGAGAACGAAATCGCCAACTATGAGCAAGTTGCCGGTGTGGTAGAAAACTCAGCCAAGGCTCTTTTCATCCGAAACCAGCACAAAATATGGGCCCTTCAGAGCGAGGTGAAGAATGCCGTGCTGCTGCTTCAGGTTAAGGGCGATGAGAAGAATTACATGACCAAAGAGGTCAGCAACTGTGAAGAATCCATAGAGCAGAGCAACGCCCAGATCCACGACAGCATGCAAGAAATTACCAAATTATCGGCCCAAATCGAATCTGCTCTTGAACAAACCAGACAAGAGGACGAGGTGCATAAGAAAAAAAAGGCTTTGGTGATCAAGCAAATCGAGGATGCAGAGGTGGCCCTTACCGCGTCCAGAACAAAGCTTTCTGAGACCTTAAGGTACTTGCGAGACACTTCATACTTGAAGAAGAGAAAGGGAAGAACGCTCACGCCTAATAAATGATCAGTCTAAGAACTAAATATCAAGACTACATAGAGGAAGACTACATAGAGGAAGACGACATAAAAGAAGTGGTGGTGGTGCAGTGGCAGTGGTAATGGTAGTGGTCATATAGAGGCTATAGAAAGTAGATGGGCAACTCCGATTGTATGGCATCGAGGATCAAGCAGTTATTGATTGGACTGTCCTTTTTCCCAAAATACTGGATGATATCCTGGGCCAACACTCCGCCCAAAACAGCAGCAACTGGCGAGAACTCAGCAAATGCCTGCGTGGAGAAGTACTCAAGGTACTCGTCAGTAATCACGGATTCGGCAAGCAGAAACGTCTTACACACGTCCAAGGCCTTTTGTTTCAAAATTGTTTTATCTACAATATCCAGCGGAGAAGCCGGTTTTTCCACCTCGAACAATGCAAACATCAAAGGCAAAGCCGGAGAGAGACGTCTCATTTGTCTCTTATTCAACTGGTGAGTCAATTTTGCAGAGAGAAACATGGTTTCAAGCGGAAAGTACTCGTCCACAATGGTGACGGTCTCTTCGTCGTTTTTCTCGGTCACAGACACCATTTTCTTGACTTCATTGATGGCCGAGCCAGCCACACGAGCCTGGTTGCCTTTATCGTACACTTTGGTGGACTCGTGTCTTATTAGATCAGTAAAAATGTAACCAAACATGCCGTGGAGACCAGCAGCATAGAGTGGGATCTGGTGGGTACGGCTCAAGTGGTTAACATGGAGCAAATCGGACTTGGAGAGCTCAGTAGCGATGATCAAGTCAAACGATTTAAAGTATTCATCCAGAAATGAACTAAGCGCTTTGGTGTTGATAGAAAGGTGCACCCGTGTGTTCAATTCCTTAATTGCAGAGAGGACGTGGGGGAGTTTGAGTGTTCCAATGATGGAGTCGTCGTTGGGCAAGAAGAACTGGGCAGCAAAGTCCTCATCTTTCACCACCGAGTCGTCCAAAATCTCAATACTATTGATTCCACCAAGAACAAGGTTTTTGACAATCTCCGTGGCCAAACCCCCGAGGTTGATGACTAGGATCTTGGCTGATTGCAAGCGGATCTGGGTGTCTGCACCCCAGAGACGAATCTGGCGGTCGTAGAGCGCAATTTCCTCTGTAGTTAGTTTATATTTCTTTAGGGACTAGAAAAATGGTTTTGGCCACGCCTTACATACCTGCACTGAGTTTGTCTAAATTTTCAGACATAGTGGTAGAGTGTGCTTTGAATAGATGTATAGGCCGCAATGGATGGAGGTGCGCGTGATACGCGTCACGTGAGAAAGCCTTTAACTATGTCGTCCATAATTCTAGCCAGGTAGTATTAAACACAGGCTGGAAAGTCAAATGATTGGTCATACATTGATCTGAGTGTAGGAATTCACTCTATTCCACTCTACTACTACTACTACTACTACTACTACTGTTGCGCGGTAACATGTACCTTCTGGTACAAAGGAAAGGATACATGATTGGACTTCAATAACTCTATCAAATGAGGGAATTGAGTAATCATATCTGTAATTTGTCTTGTAACTCTATTGCTATGTAAAGTAGTGAGTCCGTGACTTCTGTTTTCAATTGATGCCGCTCAAGCATGAGCAGGATCCTCTCTCTTATATATAGTCCCGAGGACTCCTGTTTCATCTCTCTCCGTTATTGTCTTGGAGGAGACAATGACCAGAGTTAGACGAGTGCTAGATGAGGGCCCAAGGAGGCTTAGCCCCAGTCTTGCCNTTAGACGAGTGCTAGATGAGGGCCCAAGGAGGCTTAGCCCCAGTCTTGCCTCTCTTCAACAATACCCAACATTGTTTCATCTGGATAGCTTGGCATGAGCATGCAGTACCCGCACATGTACTGGTCTCAAGTTCATCAGTCACATGCCGCATGTTCCAACAACTACTACTACTGCTACTAATACTACTACCTCTACTCTAGTACTCCACTAGTACGGCCACTAGTACGGCCACTACTACTACTATAACACTATAACACTATAGCACTAAAGCAATATACCTGCTATGAAGTGCTCTACACTATCTAATAAACTGTGTACTATGGTATATGTTATACTATGGTATATGTTATACTCCGGATTACGTCAGGTAGTCTGGTTACTGTGTTCATTCGCCGATGATTCCTCCGAGGGAGGAATCTGAGGTGCTTATGTTGTAAGAGAAGGTGCGCGCTGGTAGCTGGCTGGTGGCTGGCTGGTAGCGCGCTGGTTAAAAGGCTTTATACCAAGTATCAGTCAGAGAGGCTTCATAATATCCTGAATAGGTAGGGCATTACCTGTGGCGGATCTGACAGTATACTATTCATTCATGCTGCTTGCTGTCTTACAGTATATGTACAGTGTAGTATATTTCAGTAGTGTAGGGTAAGAGTAGTGTAGTATATTTTGAGCGGACTGTAATAGTAGGGTAGTGATTTAGTGTCTTGGTTTATTGCAGTAATTTAACAGATTGGTGTATTCTAGATTACTCTCTACATACTGATCATGCCACTCTAGCTTACTGTTCCACTATACTCTACTACTATACTCTACTACTCAACTCTGTTCTACACTACTATGTTCCGTATAATACATTGGTGTAATAGTTTGGTGTATTGCATTGTACATCGTACTGTCTTGTAATATGTAGACTTGGTGTAATAATGTGTGCTGGTCCCACTACTAAGTTTCACTAATACGAGAGTATAGAGTTTCAGCCACCGGAATAATGGTTCTCGACGATATGGGACCTTGATGAGATGGGATCCTGATAAGATGGGATCCTGATGAGATGGGAGCAGCTCCTAAGGACAAAAAAAAGGTCGGAGCTTGTCGATAAAGAAGCAGGGTTGATACTCGAAGAGGAAGGGATGGCGCAGATTATATGATGTAGTACTGTGGGTGCAGCAGACACTAGTTGGTAGTACCACTAGACTTAGCAGCGTGTTGTGTGGTATCACAATAGTATACTATTCTAATGTGTTATTTTAGCATATTGTTACAGTGGTAATAACTGGTAAATAAATATGCTGTCATGGTCAAGTGGTTATGAGTGCTTACTATTTAATGTCTTGTGAGTATTTCCTAGTCGCACGTTTTTAGGTGATTGTCAGTTCTTGGTACACCATTATATCTCAGCTACATTCTTATACACTTATTTCCATAGTATTTATGTTAAGATGACACCACCACACTCCTGTTCTCCGGCTATAATAGGCTGTATTGTCTCAATTATTGAAAAATATTTTATATGTCTAGTGCTGGGCTACTTTTCACTCTATAGGTGACACTGGTACATAAGACACGTAGTCTAGAGGTTTTGTTACATTATAAACTAATGCAAGTGGGCGTTAAACCGATACTAGAAGGCTTCAATCCCACTTTTCACCTAAAAAATGCACCAATTTTCACCTAAAGTTGTATAAACCTCTATTATTCTGAAATTGCATTCACCACTATTTCTGACGGTTGCATGGCTGCTCCTCTGGTATCTGCACCACTATAATTCAAAAGATTGCACGTGCGCAATTCACCTTTTCTTGGCTCACATATTTCCACGCACACTAACAAAAATTGTCTAAAATCCGTTTTTTTGTCCAGACATTTTGTATGGGAATATTGAGATTCGCGACCATTACTTTTTGCAAAAATTACCCAACTTCCATAGTTGACACTCAGTGTGGGCCAATTCCCATCCAGACTCTGCAGCATCATGCCAAATAAATTATACTGTAGTATAGTGATACTCTACTTTAAAACTCAACCAATTTATTCCTACCAGAAATTCACCAACTGCCCAGGCAGTGTAATATCTATTGTGTTCCTGGACCAACCAAGAACACCAAGTACTACTCCTTGGAACTAACCAAGTAGTTAGTTTTAGGAAAGAATGTGCATTGAATCCACAACAATATTACCACTGTCAAATTGTACCGGTTCTTAGAGACCGCTAGTACTACCACGGACTAGTGGACAGATGAGACAGAAGTAGACAGGTTAGACAGAAATATTACTAAATAATGCGAACGATCACAATAGTTTCCCTTAGTATTTTCTAGTCACCGAGTGAGATCATGACTAGGAAATTTACGAACTAGAGCTTCCTGCAACCAAACCACCACCACCACCACTCTTAATACTGGACTCCATCTAGATTACCACTTTAGTGCAGCAGGGTGGTGAGGTAATGTGCTAATGAGATAGTCTTTTAGAGTATACACTATAGAAAGTTATTAGATAACTATAGGAGAGGTCAGTAGGTAATGGCTAGTAGTATACTTCTATATATTGTACCTCAATGCTAATACATAAGGAGGGAATTCAAGAAAAGGGAATTCAAGAAAAGGGAATTCAAGAAATCAAAATAAATTTGGAAGTCCGAAGAATTAAACTTAAGAGTCAAAATTTGATACCTATTCCTCTCCACTACTTTGCTACTGCTCTACTTCACTACTTAACTACTTAACTACTTAACTACTTAACTACTTAACTACTTAACTACTTAACTACTTAACCACTTCACTACTTCACTACTTCACTAATTCACCACTTCACTACTTTACTGCTGCACTACTCTACTGCTCCACGATACTACTACTACACTAATGGTGCTTTAATACTAGTACTTCTCTACTAGTAGTACTACACTGCAGCTTGATTTTTTATTTTTTATTTTTTTATTTTTTATTTTCCCAATACAGTTAAATTTACGTGCAATAAAAAGTTACTAACACGAGGGTCGACAATTGTTGGGATATTACCTTGTAGTACTCCGTTACTCAGTGACCTACTGTGCACTTTCAAGGTACACCAGCACTTCAACGTCGCAATTCAAGATGAAATTCAAGGTATAATTCGAGATTTAATTGAAGATTTACTTCTTCAAGATCTTTACTATAAAACTAGGGCTTAACTCAGGAAATAAATATTTTGATGGGAGAGTTAAAGACTTTGTGGGTCGGACGCCGGAATGACCACATGACTTTCATGTGCAAGACTTATCCTCCTCTTTACTACCCACACACTCCAAATTCACAGTTCTCTGAATGCAATCATCATAATGACCCCACAAAGATTACCTACAACTTAAAATTATGAAAATTTTTTTTTTTTACCGGGCAGCATGAAACGACCTAACTTAAAATGTCGGAACTGTATATAAAGACAATGCCTGCATATAATGCACAGAACTGCCACTCTTTGCCCCGGAACTTCCTCCACCAGAACGTTTCTACGCATTTCACCATCGTATATCATTTATTGGCAACTTTTATTTGTCCTCGTACGCATAGTTCTATTAGTTGGATCCAGACACAACCAACTTTTGTAAGTGAGACATGAACACTTGAAGCGAAACATCATCGGTCAACACCACCGCGCCTCGTGAGATCTCTTGCGAGTTGTACGAGGTACTGGGGTTCAACTTGGAGTACAAGAATCTGGCCTGCGATCCACCCTCCTCTGTGTCGATAAATCTTGGCAATGGGAAACGATCAATCAATAATTCGCCCGCCTCGACCTTGGGGTCACTCAACAATCTCTTGAAATCGGCGTACTCCTCCTGGTCCTGGTAGCCGGCCTTGCGCCATTGAGCCACGGTTCTGCCGTGGAAAATTAAGATATGGAAGAAGGTATCCAAGAGCAAGATGCGGTCGTCTTTGATGGACACGGAGTCCAACAAAACGGCCTCCGGTTCTTCTAGCTCCAAGCCAAATGCAGTCAACGTTGGTTGGATCATAATCAATGAGTTGTTGGTGTCCTCGTTTAACAACACATGTCTGTAGAAGGCAGTTTCATCGGGCGAGTTGTTGAACACCTGCAAGAATTGAGATCTTCTCAAGTAGTAGATGAATTGGGGGTACAACGCAAACTGAGGATGTAATCTGAACGACTCCTCCACATCTTTTCTGTAGTCCGCAAACTTCTGGCACAACTTGATCAACATCCGGTCAATCCATCTTAGCACATCTGCTCCGTCATCTTGTTCCGACTTGAAGAGAGTCACACGTGCCATCAAAACTGCTGCAGCTTCTTGGTCAAACGATTGTGCCAACACTTGCTCGTCTCCAGTCAATACATTAGAAACAGTAGTTACTCTCAAACGGTAAGTTCCAGAAGAGTGTTGGTAGTGGGTGATGAATTGGATGTAAGATTGAGCGTTTGGAGGCAAGGGTGACACATTGGCCACATCAAAGAAAATGGCGTACGTGTGTTGTGGAGAAAGTGCACAGATTCTGTACTGGCATGTTCCACCGATTCCAACTTCATTGTCGGAAACGCTGTTGTTCTTGACTCCGAGGGAGGAGGCATGGCCAATCAAACCACTGACCTTCAATTCCCTGGAAGATTTGATGTCTAAGGTGGCATTCAAGCCCATTAGCAAGTAATCATCGGCATCCTTGTTGAAGAGCTTTAAGAAGGACTGCTTAAAAATGGAGGTGGTGAAGGCATCACTCAAAAGCAACACTCCGCCGGTCTTGCTGCAAAGAGACTTCATTTCTAAGAACCCAACCTGGTCCAAACAACCACCAAAGAGATCGATGGTGTGAGAGTTCTTGACTGCTCTGGCAGAAATCGATTCGTAGAACTTAACTGCCTTTTTGTAGTGCTTGGCATTGTCCTTGTCAATGTCCGAGTGGGATCTTATGGGCTCCTTCAACTTGTTTCCCACAATCATACCTGGGTTCAACGTACACAGACCGGCACAGAACAAGAAGATCCGGCCTCCGAAGCCTGCAAATGCAGTGCCGAGAAGACTGCTTGCAACGTTGATGGCAGAACCGGTACACCGCAAGGCTCTGTCACCGTGGGCCACGGCCCAAGGGTCAGCAGTCAAGTTTTCCAAGATATTGGTCAATTGGTACTCAATTTGCTCGAGAGGCAAGAAGAACCGATGCAAAGAGTTGACCATGTTCATTTGGCCTGGCTGAGAGGCCGTGGGCTTGTTCAACATATCGGCAATTTGCTTATCGGTGTATTCCTTGTCACCCCGGAAAATGTGGGATCTGTTGACGGAAGGCGAAGCCAAGTCATAAACTTGCACCATGGTGCCGAAAGTGATCAAACCCACCAAGGCATCCGGAGGCAAGTACGACAACGAAATCACCAACGTCTCTTTCAAAGCCTGCAAGTTGTCCTCATCCTGGCACAAGTCCACGACGAAGAAAAATACCGGAGGCAGTTTGACAGGCTTGGCCGTAATGTACTCGATAGTCGAGGAGTTGGGGCTCAATTCAATGGGTAAGTTCTCTTGCGTAATGCCTTGGTAATGTGGAGGCAACTGGCTTCGGGAGCCACACAATGGACAGATCCAAAAACCCGTAGGGTCAATGGAACAGTAAGGGTTCAAGATACTCCGGCACAGGGCATTCTGGCAGTAGCAGGGGTCGTAAGCTGCCACAGGCAAGTCTTCTCTGTATTTAAGCGGCGTGTACAAAACACCGGTTGGAATCACGATTTTGGCTGCTTCGCCTTTGGTGGAGGGGAACGAGTTCCACGCAAAACGGACGCCGTTGATATCTTCAGCTTCTTCGAAATCCATCGTTTGAGCTGGTCCTCGGTCGGTTGGTGGAGATGCAGAATGTGGCTGGGGGAGAGGCCTGATTTAACGATACGGTGGAAAAAACCTCGTCGCTATGAGGACAACACACGGGCGTGCGCGGCCCAACCACGCGTCCATATAAGCTATAGAATGTAGGTTTAACCTGCACTGGGAAACAGTTGGAGATGTTATAGTGGATTTGGAATCTTATTGGGAACTTCGGGTTTGGTACCGTTTGTTTTTATTCTGTCAAAAACTTGCGCTGCTTGTAAATTTTACCACGTAATAACAAGGCTGTGCACACGTGACCAGCGTCACGTGACTACCCCACATATTTTTCTTTTTCTTCAATTTCAATCCCTCTTCACCCTCTTTAAACCTGTCTCGTTCTTGATTTTATTTGCACAGCCATAACTCAGCCCACTGACTGCAACTAAAATTTTGTTCCTGGTGGCATCCTGTACACAACCCAATACACCTCGCTCTCGCAACTCTTAATTCCTCACCATGAGCACTCTTTCCAGGTTCACCACACGGGCCACCCTCTGGACGGCGTCGCGGGTATTTCTGCGGTGGAATTCCCAATGCCTTCAAAACTACTTTTCCCTTTTCCCCAAAAGTTTCCCCGCCGGCGGGCCGCCTGTAGACACCTTTCTGATCAGCCCAAAGCTGTTGCGGAGAGAGTTCAGACAGCTCCAGAGTGAACACCATCCAGATATAGTGATGGCCCAGGAAAGTTTGGTCTCAGATTCCGGAACCAACAAAGACTCGTCGCAAATCAATAACTCGTCGCTTACCAAAAACTCGTCACTTATCAATAAGGCATATACTAGCATCCGGAACCCGTATACTCGGGCCGCGCACGTGATCCAGCTCCACCATCCAGACCACATTGACATCACCAAGGACGACGTGTCGAAGATGTTGATATTGAAGTATCAGAATGAAAGTGAACAGCGTTCCTTCGAGTACAAAACGCTTCTCATGACCGTGTTGGATGCACATGAGTCATTGGAGATGGCTACAAAGGAATCGGAGTTGGAGGGCTTATCGGAAGAGAATGACGAGCGGATGAATGAGTCTGAACAAAGGTTGCAGGAGATTCTCTCGGAAAAACAAATAAATTGGGATGATTTCATCATCGAGGCCATTCGGGTCAAGTACTGGGTCAACATAGCCAATGGCATCAAGGAATGGGAACCAGGAAAGCCGGTGATGTTGACTCACTAAAACACTAGAAGTTCCATTAATTCTATGGGTGTTTCTTAAATAATATAGACAATAGAATGATATGATCCGTACGGACATCGTACTTCATATGCCATTGAATAGAACATTTGGATGTTACAGACAAGTACAACTTTGTACGACTTTGTAGACTGAGGGCCAGGCAGATGCCGGAACGCCGTTGTATTAAATACTAATTGCCCTCGCTGGCCATGGTTTTGTCATCGTCAAAGTCGGCCTCCTCGTCGCTTTCGTCAGAGCCGGCAAGCTCCACATCACTGTCACCAAGCAGTGGAATCGACAACTCACATTCGTCAAACTCCTTCTTTTCCTCCTCCAGCTCCGGGTACTGGCGCAACCACTTCATGCGCGGCCCCGTGACGCTGGACTCATGGATCTTGAACCCAAACAATCGTATGCTCAGGTTGGCCTTGTTGGCACGCTCCTTACGAAGCTTGCACTGGTTCTCGATCTCGGGGAACATCTCCACTAAAAGACCCAGGAAAGTGGTTCCGAAAAACGCTCCGTCAATATTCAAAAACCGCGAGCTCAGAGGCACGTAGATGTCGTTGCAGCATGGACAGTACAAGCGCACGGTCTCCTGGCCCGGGATATCAGTGGCACCCACAGGGATCAAGTGCATGCCGTCACAGTTGACACGGAAACAGATGCCGAAGTCGCTGCGCTCGAATTTGCTGGCCATGGCTGTGAAGCCTGGCTTCGAGATGATGTAGCGTGCGTGTATGAGACCGTATAAGAGCTCTGCCGAGTGTGATAGCAATTGCTTATTGGGTAAGTTGGATTTGGAGCCAGAGGAGCCGCTCCGCGTGGAGCCCAGGCGCATATTGGGGTCTTCCTCCGACGTCTCCACCTGGTAGTCCAAAATGGTGTAGAGGGCCTCTCGGTAGTAGGGTACCTGCAGCGACAAGCCGGTCAAGTTGAAGTCGTCCTCTATAAATTCCTGTGAGACAGGCACAAAGTAGTCGTGACCAAAGTCCTCGCAAAACGATTGAATCCATGGAACATAATCGTCCTCGGGGTCACTGGACATGATGTGCGATTGTTGTGGAGGGGCTGTATGGGGGTGCTATGGAGAGGGTATTGACACGGCCAAAATCGGGAATATTTGTTGCTATAAGTGAGTGTGATTGCTTAGAATAAGGCTGAGACTACTGTTGAGCGAACAGTGCCAGTCCAGGGAAGATAGTGCTGGAGTAGGTATCCGGGTATGGATTTTTTTTGTCGCTTGTGATGGCAGGGAGGCGTGCATCACGTGGCTGCGCACGTGTCTACAGTATACTCAACCGATCCTTATTGAAGTACTTAAACTGGCCAATGGTATTGTAAATGCTCGATTTTATACTGATTACTGCATATAGTAATGTTTTTTTTATATTTATTGTCATAATAAAACTTTTCACTGACTTTTTATTGGCTGGTTCTCTATATTCATGGACCTAGTCTGGCACCAGTGTACTGGAGTCGCACGTACTGGTGCCAGACTAAAGTCGCACGGTTTTACTCTTCCTTTTACTGCCCCAACGTTCGCAGTGGAAACATCCACTTACCTACCACTCACTACACCTACAACTTCACCACCCACACCAATCACCCACTAACTCCAAAATGGTGTTCCATTTAAAAGCAACCAGCGTTTTGGTGACGATCTTGCTTGTTCTTATTTTGAAACACACAGTCAAACTCGTAGGCAAAAGCACTCTCCTGGATCACGGCTGGAATCTTTATACTATGGTGGCATCCAAGGCAGGGCACCCCAAGTTTGCTGAGCTAGCGCAGAAAAGACGGCAGTTGGTGGAGATCAATAACGAGAGAAAATCCATTAGCGCGCAAGATCAGTACGCACGCTGGACAAAGCTCAACCGGTTGTACGACCGGCTTTCCAATGAGGTTAATGTTTTGGTGGAAAGTGTTTCTGCCGAGAAGGCCCAGGTATCCAAGTTAATCGGTGTGCTTATTATGGTGCTTACCACGGTGCCTATTTGGTTTGCTCGCTTCTGGTACCGAAAAACGGTGTTGTTTTACTTTCCGGCCAATGAGTTACCGTATCCAATTGAGTGGGTGGCTGCTTTGCCTTTCACTGTGACTGGAGGCGTGGGGCTTACTGCGTGGATGTTTGCTGTGAACAATGTGTTGTCTTCGGTCACGCTTGTGGCCAAGTACTGGACGGAACCTGTGGTTGAGAAACCGGTGAATGCTCCAAATGAAAAGCAGACCATGGGCCAGAAGATTCCTGTTCCCAATTAAACAGGTCTATCATTCTGGAGTATTAGAATATGAATTTGGATTCATATAATATCTGCATCATGCGCTGTGCTAGTACCGATACCTGGCAATTAATGATGCAATACCTGGATTATTTCATTGAGGATTATGAATATATGGATGAATCTGATAATTGGATTATCTAGAAATCTATTCTGTTCAGTTGATAAGCTCTTGGAACCGGATCTTCATAATGGCCTTGAGCTCCAGGTTCTTCTCCCAAAGGTACCTGGGCACGTGCCCTTTTTGGATTTGCTCCTGCTTATCACGGAACGTGATCCTAAGCAATTGTCCATACGGAGTTCTGGAGCTGATGTCGTCGATGTCCTTTTGGTCGAATGCATGGAAATACCACGGGTCCAATACTTTCGTCCATACCATCAAATCCTGCGAATAAGCATACACACTATTGGTTCTGGCTAAGACAATGTATGGTATGCCATTGTGGTCGACCTCAATCCTTTTGATCTCGTCAACAAACACGGTTGGAGGCTTCTTATCGGACTCGGGCATTTTGGGCACTTCAACTTCACTGTTGAGTACCGGAGCCACGGAGACTCCCTTCACCACGGCCTTGATGTGGTACTCTTGCTTGGCTGCTCGGGGCATTCTCCAGCTGTAGACAAGCCCCATGCTAGTGAGAAGCAAAAAGTGGGTTCCGTTTTGTCGTGTGGCAACAACATTACTGCCAAGTTCCATGGCTGGCGCTGCATAGCCTCCGGATTCGGCTCGAATAATCTGCGTCAATCCATCAAATGATATGAGCACATAGAATGCAAGTTCTTCTTCCAACAAGATTGGAATCACCTGTTGGATTTTGTAGGGAAAGTAGAGGATGTAGCTCTTGGACTCAGAACGCTCGTCGTTGGTCACAACCACTTGCGTAGGGTCCCGGAAATCGACTCTTTGGGCAAAATCTGGAGGTCCATCCTCATAGTCTGGCCATGCCGGTCCATTGCGGACCTCTATAAACGACAGCACCAAGTCCCTATGGCCCTTATCGTTCCCCTTTTCCAGGGTTTCTTTTTCTATGTTTCCATTTTCCAAGGTCCCATTTCCGGTCTCATTTTCTGTAACATTGAACAATCTCCTGGAAGGTTTATGTTCAATTGAATTGGCAAATACTCGGAAAAAGATACACTCGTCCACAGCATCGAGCGAGGATGTACTGACCAAGTCATTGTTGGGGCCAAAAAGGTCATTTTTCTGTATGAGTTTCTTCAAGTTGTGGTTGATCACAGCCTGATTACTGAACAAGGCCTCAGGAAGTTCCGACACCATTTGGAACGGTGTGGGATACTTTTTATCCATAAGCGTCTTGCGGTATTTCTTGGCCTTGGATCGTATGCTTGCAACCGAGGTGGTTCGCTGCGTGCCCGATTCGTTGATTCCCATATCTTCATTATCGTTGTCCAAATCTTCCGTTGGCTTTTCAAGGGAAGCCCCGCCTTCGTGTCTTTGCCGAAGACCACTGACTGCAGACAGAACCCCTAGCCTGGGTAAAAGATGGTCAGTGTGGGAAATTTTGAAGCTCTGGAACCGTTTGGCCATTTGAGGAAGTTTCACTGCTGGGGCTTTTCGCTCCGAAAAACTGGAAACAAGCGTAGGCATCACCCTTTTTTTTCCTCCTTTGGTCATGGTCACATTTTGAGAGCTTTTGTTGAGCTTCAACGGAATTGTTGATGCTTTCAGCAGAGTTTCCTGCGCCTTGGACCTTGAGTCCACCATAGGGTCCAAGCTAGCTGACTCCTTAGAATCCACCCTTTCGAGTTCATTAGTAGGCTCCTTTGTACATTCCGTTCTTATTGTAGACTCCTTTGGCTCATTTGCTGGCTCACTTGTGGACTTTTTTGTAGATTCTACCACGATTGTCTCCTTGAAATCAGCCACAATGTCCCGATCCAGCTTGTTCACCAAAGAAATCACATTAGGCAGGATCTCTGTTGGTGCAGCCAACGCCTCGAGGTTCAACAGGTCCACGGATTCAGGCATCACCGTGGAGTCTCTATCTCCACCATACTTCACCAATTGTGAGCCAATAGCATCATCACTGACTAAGACACCCAACTCGTTCTGTTCGAAGATCAAGCACGTGATGGTGCCATCCAAAGAGCTCACGAAAAGCGTCTGTCCGTCCGGCGTCCAGGCTAAGTCAGTGATAGACCTGGACACTACGTCACGTGCCACCATCAACGGTTTTGTTAAGGCCGTACTCCAGATAGCTAAAGTGCGGTCCTGTCCACCCGTAGCTATCACCGTAGTGTTGCCCTCGGACCCTGGGTCCTTGCCGTCGAGCTGGTACATGCGGGGGGAAAAGGAACACACTTCGCATGGAGCCTCGTGGCCTATGAGAGACACATCAGTGGCCCAGTGGCCCCTATTAATGATGACCACGGACGTGACTGGTCCGTTGGTTGCGTTGGGCACAGCTATGTGCTGGCCATCGGGAGACCAAGACATACGGCGGAAGTAAGACGTCAAAGGTGATTTCTGGAACGGGTCCACCACCACCTGCTCCATTTGGAACTCGTATGCACTAGACGACACTTCGTTCATTTTCTTGTAGTAGCGGAAGATGCGGACGGTTCTATCGTCAGAAGCCGTGGCGAAGAACTTATTGGCTGGGTCAAACACTATACCTTTGACCATAGACTGATGGATATCATACCGTTTGATGCGCTCGAACGTCACAGCATTCCAGATGATTATAGACCGGTCAAGCCCCACGGTTATGAGCAACGCTCCGTCGGGGCTCCAGCAAATATCCTGGACATCGTTATCATGGGCCACAAGCCGTTTCCTCACGGTCCAATGTTCCATGTCGGCCTCAGTCTCCCCAAACAGCTTGGGGCGGGCGGCCTGCTCGTCGTCTTTTTCCCAGATCAACACGATCTTATCGTCGGAGCCTGAAGCCAAGTACTTCCCATCAGGTGAGAACTTGACACTGGTCACCACTCCATTGTGCCTGCTCATGGACGCTAGCGGGCGTTCTAGACGCTGTGGCTGCTCCATGCGGTGCAGAAGGGTTTCTGAATCCTTCGGGAGCTCCTTGTATGTCACCACGGACTGAATATCCCACACCTTGACTTTCCCGTCTAGGCCTCCGGACGCCAACTTGGTGCCCTGGCTATTGACGCTGATGGAGTAGCATTCTATGGGCTTGTTTTCGGCTGTGGTTAGTAAACACTGGTCTAGCTTTTGGAATATAAGAGTTGTACGTACCTCTGTGGCTGAGCCAGGGAAGCTTGAGTATCTTCATGCCTGGTGGTGTGGAGCTACATCGCTGTGCGCACTAATTCCACTCTACTTCAGTCTCTCTCACTCAGTCTCATTCACTCACTTTCACTCACTATACGCTGTACACTGTACATCCCACACTCTACACTCTGTACACCTACTAATTAATATACTAAAGTTTTTTTTTCACTCGTCATATTTTATTCTACATCTGTCTTCCAAACTTATACTCTAGATATTCTGGTGTCTCCTATTTACAGTCTCAAGTACACAAGTAAGCCACCCATAGAAGGTCATAGAGGCACTAATAGAGACGAACAGAGACACCAATAGAGACTAAAGACACTAATAGAGACTCCCAAATATTATGAAAATGGTAAGTTGGTTCTGAGGAGAATTTGAACAGTCTCAGCAAATAAATTTAAAAATAGACATTGGTGGTATTGGGTTCTGAATGGCACCTTCATTTCTCACTTATCACCCAGGCCCGCGGCGAAATACACCCAGGACCACCGCTTACCCACAATCTAAGATATACCCTCTTTCAAAATCTACACATACTATTTTTTTACTTTTTTAAATTTTTTAAATTTTTTAAAAATTTTTTTTCATTTTAGGAGAACTAGTTTATTCATTTGAAAAAAATTAATAATTCAGATCTACAAATTGGTGCAATATTTCTATTCCACTACAATATACCTACATACTGACTTCTCTACGTCTACAGTATTCTACGTCTACACCATTCTACTTCTGCTTACACAGTGCTACCCAATTACATATTCTAAATTCTAAATTAGTAGGAGTATGATACATTAGTTTAGTAGGATATCTGTATTATGTAGTAGTGAGTAAGTAGAGGATTACAGTCATGTACTTTACCTAATCCTGTCATTTAGAACGGCAAACGGCCAACGGAGAATATAAAAGGACAATGTCGCCCAGTGCTTGAAAAGCAAGAACTCCATTGCTAAGCTTAAATTCATTGAACAACAATATCAATACCTCAGACTATAATAGTGTAGTAGTGTAGACAAATGCTTAAATTACACATTGATCGACATTCAAATTTATATTCTCATATATGCTATATCCATATTAAAATATACGTTGCGAACCTCTGTGTCTTTCCATACCCTATACCATTCTTTCTAGACCACTCTATTTAATCCTATTCCACATTATTCCACCCTCCATTCTATTTAAGAGTAGTCTATAACATAGTCTATAAGAGTAGTCTGAGGGGACTGGTACGGTGACCAGTATAAGTTTAGACCCTAGTATTAAACATTACCTGTTAAACCTTTGCTATTACATCTTAGTTATTAGACTGTACTTGTTATGTTCTTTTAATACATTTATGCCTTAACTCTTATATTCGTTTTGATGGTTCCTCAAAGAGAGGAACCGAGGTGGTTTTATATAACTTTGAGAGAAACGTGGAACCGAAAAAGTCTCCACCAGAACAATGGTATGGTTTGTTCTGGAATATTCGAAAGGGGCCATCTATGCACGAAGTGCCCTGATGGCCAAACGCCGTATCACTATTGTAACAATCGGACTGAGAGGCTTCATAATACCTTAATAGGCAGGGCCCTGCCTATGGTGGATCTAACAGTACTAGCTAAGTCTTAGTACTAGACCTTAGTGTAGACCCTGGCAACAACCTTAACAGAGTTCCTTAGGTATATTTTCACTATACTCTGCTCTACTATACTCTACTCCAGTCACTTCACTATACTATGCTGTACTATGTTCTATGTATAGTATACACCAGTTTATACTGGTAGTAGGAGTATAGAGTGTAGTGTAGTGTAGTACATTAGTAGCAGTTAGTATTATATTCTATATCCATTCTACCTTCTTGTTTCATGCTCTATTAAGAAGACTTGGATCTAAGCCTACTGAATGACACCGAAACCTGTGTATGGCTATTCTGTCATGTAGTCTTCATGTAGGCCACCCATAAGTCGAGTCTGTTGTCCGTCAGCTACTCTATAAATCTGGAATCCGCTTGAAGCTTCAACGATAAAATTAATCACGAAGTACTGGCCGAGTCAAAGACTCTGACCAATGTAAATCTGGTCTAATGCTCTTCTCTAATACTTTCTACTTGTAAGTAATTACACTCTACTCTTCTCTGCGTATACTTCATGGTGAATACTCTATATACTCTGTCTACTCTACAATCCATATTCTATATACTTTATATACTCTATTTACTCTATGCACAAATTCTTCAAATTACACTGTTTGCTTATATCCTAAATTTTCATACATCCTCTTTTTTTTTAACATGCTTAGTACCTACGTGAATTACTACACTTCTCTTTTGCCTCTACTCCAGAATACATTCTGAGTCCAATAATTAACTCTTTGTTAGATCCACAATAGGTAGAAAACTACTTATTGATACATTATGGAGCCTACGATGTCCGACTCTAGAATTGTCTACTACAAATGTCGTGACACGGCATTTGGTTNGCCTACGATGTCCGACTCTAGAATTGTCTACTACAAATGTCGTGACACGGCATTTGGTTATTGTGACAATTCGGGAATCAGAGGCCCTTTTCGAATATTCCAGAACAATCCTTACTATTGTTCTGGTGGAGAGTTTTTCGATGCCACGTTTCTCTCAAAAGGTATATAAGTCGCCCCGGTTCCTCTCTTCGAGGAACCATCAACGAATACAAGTTTAGGCAACACACGTTATAAAGAACATAACACTCTTGTTTTTATTCCGCGTTCTACACTCTGATCCGTCTCTACATTTAAAAAATATTGACGGTTTGCAGATCACAAGTTGAACTCGGCCTTGACGGCATTACCAAACTTTTCCAATCCTTTCTCCAACTCGTCCAAAGGAACAGCGGCGTAGGTGCCTCGGAAGAAAATCGTATGGTCAAGTTCCGTGTCAACATGCACCTCGGGTTGTGGAGGGTCTGTTTTGCCAGACACCTTGAACCACGAGCCCGGGATCATCAAGCATCCGTACTCTAAGCCTCTCTCATAAATGGCTGACTCCACCTTCAACGGGTCACTGCCAAACTCCTCGTACTTGGGGTGCTTGGAGCAGTCGATGTTCACCGTAAAGAACATACCTGCTACGGGAGGAGTGATGGTCACCACTTCCTTTGGGAAGTACTTGTAGAGGGAATCGATGGCCACATCCCTCTTGTGAGTGTACTCAGTTCTCAAACCAATCAACCAGTCCAAGTAGCCCTTTTGGCCCCATTTCTGGAACAAGCCGTTCAACAAGGACTGCGAAAAGCCTGAGGGGCATTGGATCGAGACCTCGTGCAAACGAACAAACCGTTCCAAAAGCTGTTTCTGACCCACGATCCACCCAAACCGTGCTCCGGGTGCTATGGTCTTGGAAACAGAGTCCAACCGTAACACTCTTCCGTCCACGTCCATGGAGAGGTATGAAGGCACCAAGGCCTTGATGAACTCCTCGTGGTCGTGCACGTGCTTCTTGGACCGGGCTTCCAAATCCCGGGTGTACGACTCCATCTGCAAGAAGAAGTAGGGCTCATCTTCAATGAGGATCAAGTCATGCTCCTGTGCCAACTGGTACACTTCTCTTCTTCTCTCAGCACTGATACACGAACCAGTGGGGTTCTGGCCCGTACAGATGGTGTATAACATCTTTGGCTTGGGTCCCACCCAGTTCTTCAAGAGCTGAGCCAAAGCCTCGGGAATAATACCGTAAGCATCCATTTGAACGGAAACAGTAGTGATTCCCTGTGCATGGGCAGTCTCCAAGGCAGAAGGGAAGGAGTAGTCCTCCACCAAAATGGAATCGCCTCTGTTGGTGAATGTCCTCAAGCACGCGTCCCATGACTGTGTGTTTCCAATGGTGCTGATAAGGTCCCAGTCCTCATATGGCACATTGTGGATCAACTGAGTATGTTCCTTCAAGAAGTCCAATAACTCGGGTTGGCCCTCGGTGTAGCCGTACTGTAAGGACCGAGCCAACTCCACATCCTTGGCTGCCACGGACTCGTCACTGGCTCTCTTATGGATACTCAACACCGTCTTGTCTTTGTCGGTAATCTCAGCTCCAATGCCATTGGCAAAAGGAGGAGTAGGTGTATCGGCACCAATGACATTGAAAGGGAAGTAATCGGCCATGGGCAAGCCACCTCCTAGGAACGTCATGCCTGGAAGCTTATAATACTTGAAAGCGCTTTTCAACGCGGACGGTTTGCGAGACTTGGCCTCCACGCTCAAATGGTGCGACAAGTCTTTTGATGCTGGTCTAGTCATGGTTTCTATAAAATGAGGACCCTGGAAGTTGGAATAGACAAAAAATGAATAGACAAAAAGATGGCCTGAAGTATCAAATCAAGTATACTAAATTGAAATGAAGGTTCAAATGTATTCCAATGATTCAATGATTATTCAATTCAATTATTCAATTCGCCAAATGCTTAGAATAATCGACTTCTATTAATTGATTTTGGGAAATATACTAATATTTGGTAGATATTTGTTTCTCGGAGGATCAATGGTGTCTATTAAAGAGGGAATACTTTAGTAGGAGTAAGTGCAGTGGGCGCGCACTTTATAGCTGACGATGAGTAATCTCTCCTCCTGTGCGATTAGCGCGGGACTTCCGTTAATGGGGCCGCGCACTTGAGTATATGGCAGTAGAGAACGATTAGGTCACGTGGACGGCATAAGTCCGCTATGGCCGATCATGTGCACACCCTAGTCTCTATTGGACTAAATTATCATTTAGATTAGATTAGGTTAGGTATAGAATTTATTGGTGTGCTGTATTTATTGTATTGAGAGTAGTGGTACTGTATTGGTGGTATTGTATTGGCAGTGGTATTGTATTGGCAATGGTATTGTATTGGCAATGGTATTGTATTGGCAGTGGTATTGTATTGGCAATAATATTGTAATGTACCGGGATTGGTTGGTTGTGACTACTTTCTAGTGCTCAGTGCTATTCTGTGGCTCTGCCAACGTTTCCTTACAGTATACAATAATTTTGGTGATCATCACCAACTCGAGACTCTTCTTCGAGGCGGACATGATCTGTGACTGTCTGATCTTATAATTTCCCAGCGCACCGACTCTTCTGCGTCGTACCACTCGCACGTCAAGCACTTATTGTTTCTCGGACTTATGCAGCCCCGCTTCATCAACTATCTGACATTGTCATACTTGGAAGCCACCGCACAGTCGTGAAGACGCGGCTCCAATGCTTAGTCGAATGCCGCAGAGCCGTGAACACGCGGCTCGGTCTTACCTCAATTGCAGGAACGCATCAAGTAGAACCGACGAAGAAGGCTCGTCATTGACGTTCTTTTCAAACACGTTCCAAAACCGCAATGTCTCATCTCCTGCTCCCGTGACAATGGTTTCTCCATCAGGCGATAATGAAAGGTACAACACGCGGTACGTGTGGCCCGTGAGCTGCGCAATCTGTTGCATCGATGGGTACTTCCACACTATGATCTGGTTGCGCGAGTACCCATGAGTAGACACGATCTCATTGGAGTTCTTGGACCACACGAGATTACACACCTGCGAGCCGGTTTCCACGTTGTTGATGCGGGTCCCGGTAAGGGTGTTCCACACCTTGATGGTTTTGTCGGCCGTGCCCCCACCAGATGCCAAGATGCCTCGCTGATGGGGTGACCACGAAATGGCCTTGACTGCTGCATTGTGCTCCGAGAACTGGTAGAGAGGCTTGGTATTCATGGCATCCCAGATAAACAAATTGTTATCGTTTCCACCACTCGCCAATTTGTTTTCTTCGGTATTCCATTTGAGCCCACACACCTCTTGCTTATGTGACTCAAGACTGTTGATATAGTGGCTCTGCACCCTGACATCTCGGTTGTATATAGTCCTATCACGGGACCCACTAGATAGAATGTGCTTGTTCCAAGCCAATGCACTCACTCGGAGCTTATGGCCAGTCATGGTCCGCACGCACTTCATTTTCGTAGCATCCCAGATCTCCACCAAGCCTTTCAGCGTGCCCACGGCCAAATGAGTCCCGGAGCCAATCCAGCTCAACGACGTGACCTTGTCCTTGTCTTCTAGCACACAAAGCCGTTCCACTGACTGCGTCAGTCCATCCCAAAGGTACACGGAATCGCCAAGGCCAACAGCTAACACATCTTGCAGGCCCCAGTCCACTAAGTTCAAGTAGAAGTCGTCCGAGAGTTCGGGCGCATCCAAAACACGATAGGGAACCTTGGAGATGGAGCGGGCCTTTTTCTGTGGACTCAACAAGAATTTCTGAGACTCCAGGCGCACAGGCGATAGCGAGAAAAGCTCCTGTTGTAAGTCACGAGAGATGGGCCGGGCTTTGCTGGGCAGTTGGTATGTGAAGAGGTTTGTCTTTTGACGTGGAGTGCCCGTCACGTTGGAAACGTCACCCTGCCGCGGCGGCGTGGTCAGGCTATTGGTTGAGATGGTAGTGGGAGCCATGTTGGATGCCCGCAAGTTGGTGGAGTCATTTGTGGAAGTATTGTCTCTATTATGACCTCGGGAGAGGTCTGCAATGGCCATGGGCACGTGGTCGCCAAAGAGGTCTGCAGTGGCCATGGGCACGTGGTCGCCAAAGAGCTCTGCCTTGAGCACGCTGGAGAAGTTGCGGTTAGCCTCCTCTTCCTTGCGAATCTCGATTTCGTTGAAAGAAAGTTCTTCGGCATGCGAATTAGGGTTTCGAGAAGCACTGGCTCGAAGGTCAGGCACAACATCTTGATTGGACAAGCTGAAGGCCGCCTGCAAATCGATACCTGTACGATTAGGGATGTGTCTGTCGCTGAATAAGGGCCTGCCTGTTGTTCTGCGACGGGGCGACGTGGGCGGATATGGCGGGGGGATGTTTTCGCCAGGTTTGGGGGGAGAAAGCGTTCGAGTGGACCTCGACGGCGACCGAGGTGTGTGCATGGAGTCGGCACGGGACGAGCGAGGGTTTGTGTTGAAGGGGTTTATGGCGCCAGACAGGTGTTTCTGGCCGGAAGAAGCGCTCATGATGCCGGTTTGGATGGGGGTAGGAAAAGGTCAGCCAGACGACGGGATGCGGCAACTCGGGCTTCCAGCAGAGCAGAAGAAGATACTGTGTACCGGAGTAGAAGATCTGCGTCAATGGACAATGTTGGATGGTGGTGGTATGGGTCCAGAGGTTGCGGCTTATGGGCAAATTTGTTTGTGAATAAGTACTTTGTTAGGGGAGCTGCGGGTGTGTACACTGGGCAGCTGCGAAAGCTATTTATCTGGTCCATTGACAGATGGGGTATACAAGGCGCATGTAGGTTGGACCACGGCAGGATTATATATTGGGGATTTATATGGTTTTGTGTTTGTTTTGATTTTAGCCTAAATTTTGTTTGCGTTTGAGTTTTAGTCTGGGGCTGGGGGACTCTGGGGCTATTTATATTCATCTTAAGTGATGCTTTGTGGTCCACTTAGTAGTGCATTTAGAGTGCAATTTAAAGTGCAATCACTGTAACTTAGAGTACAATCCAGGTGCACCATAGAGTCAAATATAGTGAGTTTGAGTGAGTTAGTGAATCTGTAGGTTCTTAAATTGGTTTATTCCTTCATATAATAATAATGAATGATAGTGCAATCTGGTGAATCTGGTGTCACCAGAATTATATAGTGAGCCTAGTGCATTTAGAGTACAATTTATCCATCATCTCAAGTTACAGTGCAATGTAAATGTGTTATAGTAATTTGAGGTGAATTTCCGTATATATAGTTTTAATTTACTTTCATCTTAATAATTACGTAATTTCTTATGGTATATAAACTATAAACAGCTCCATATAATAGAATTAATCAGTGATTAGTGCAACTCCGTGAGGTTTAGAGTGTTTCAGGACAGTTTAGGGTAATTTAGAGAACAATTTAGAGCAATTTGAAAAATTTCCAATACTGTACCTATTTTTTCGTGACTGTTCAGTATTTTTTTCCTGCAAATAAAATGCATTTTACTGCAGTTGAGTGCAATTGAGGGTGCTTTTACTATGCAATTGAGTGCAATTATTGCAATCCATAGTACATTGAGTGCGACTTAATTATGGTGGTTATAGAATGGGGTCTATACCGAGCAATTACTAATTATTTAATTATTATGGAAATAATGGATTTCATAAATTTACCGGTCCATAGGGATTTATTAATTATACTGATTCTTGGGGTTTAGTATTATTAGTTTGCCTAGAGTGGCCGACTCGTTCCTGGTCCAGCCACACCAAGAACAGTCTAACGACCAACACCAATAAACATCTTTCACACAATATCTGAAACTTCATGAAACATTTGAAACATTACCTAAGCACATCTGCAACATCTCCTAAACACATCTGAAACATCTCCTAAACACCAACACCTTCAAATACAATCTGAAAACTTCTATATAAAACTCTAAGTAAATGCCACATAAGCAGACCTGCATATCCTATGACCTATCCTCAACTTACTGTCCTAAATCTGCTCTATATAAAAAGAGTTTCGGATCAAAGACCAAACACTATATAAAGGATACGGAATCATGAAACAATCTAAACTCCTATTTTTCTTCGAATTGATGGAACCTGATGATAGTACCTATTAGCTGTGTGGATGAGTGCAGGAGCGGCGCACTCATATTTCATTAGACCTGTCCTATTCCACCCATCACACCTCCACAATGAAGATCATCGACAAGGAGGAACGTGAGGCGCACAAGGCATACGTTGTGGCCGCAGGCCTCAAAGGAATGTTCTACGGGTCTATCTTTTCCATTGGACTCTTTGCATTTCTTAAGGCCAGGCAGCCCGTGAGGTTCAACCGGTTCAACACCTCCATCAA
The DNA here is from genome assembly GCA_002370645.1 of Metschnikowia sp. 00-154.1. Lineage (NCBI taxonomy): Eukaryota > Fungi > Ascomycota > Pichiomycetes > Serinales > Metschnikowiaceae > Metschnikowia > Metschnikowia sp. 00-154.1. The sequence goes on along the minus strand of NKZI01001655.1, from coordinate 29,602 downwards.
AACGGCCATCCTCACCATGCCCACCATTTCGTCCACTGCATTCTTTGCTGACGAAGGGTCTGTGGAATTTGACCGTAAAATGTACTCCTCTGGCCACACCAACCAGAAAGTCTTGGAGGAGTTCAAGCAGTGGAAGAATGCATCCACGTCCGAGAAAATCGTCACGTTTCTCTCCACCAACAAGTACAAGATCATCTTGCTGACGTGGATTGCCTCTTTGTACGGCTCTTGGATCCTTGTCAACCGGGACAAGATCATGACAAGACCCCAGAAGCTTGTTCAGGCAAGAATGTATGCACAGGCAATCACCATAGTGCTTTTGCTCAGTACAATCGTCTTGTCCATGAAGGAGGAGGAGATGCGCAAAGCCCAGCCTGCGCCATTGCCAGAGTGGAAGAAGGTTTTGTTGGAGAAGGAGCAGAAGAGTGAACAGGGTGAACAGACTGGCACTGAGCAGTGAGGACCACCAATAACCACATGTATATAGACCAGGTTCAGTGCTCAGTGATCAAGTTCCATTAAGCTCTATCAGCTCTACCAGTTTTTTCAAGCGTTTCAATTATACGATTTGCCAAGAATTAATTTCTTCTAATGGTGGTTACTCCAATGATATTTCTGATTGCTCAACTACAAGCCTTGATGGCAGTTTAGATCTGATTTTCTTAGAATCAAACAGAAAATACTGGTTTTACTAATAAGTAAGATGACAGCAATCCAGGGCCAAATGAGTTAAGTATCAGTATATGAACTCTACCTAGTAGCCTATACCTTAGGTACTTAGCTCAAGTAATCTCGGCAACACTTGAAACATAAGTGATAGTCAAACCCGCAATCAATTGTGACATTGAAATGATGACTAATATTTTTGGTACAGTTTTGGAGTACTTAGATTGAATGTACTACAATCATTACTTACTGCATCAAGGCAAGACTTACTACATACAAGTACTGACTTATTGCATATGACGTATACGTACCCCACCCAGCAATGGTTCTGGAGCATATCACCATTGAAGTATTCATATCCTTCGATTGAATCACTGCATACTTTTATGGGACAAGATTTTCCACTTCAACCGAAAAATGCAAATGAAGTATTGCACTTAACGTGTAATAGGACTGGTTGCAGTCACGGGGTATTGCCTTCCACAGGAATAGGTGATTCTTTAATAATAGCCAAAATTTTAGTTTTTATTGCAGTTAAAGTTTTGGGACACCAGATCAGAATTTCTGATTGACAATAATGAGATAATACAGAAGTATATTGTTTGAAGATACTAGTATGTGAATTCGACAAAACAGTTTTGTTTCAGACTGTGTTTATGATCAGTGTTTTATGCTTTTTTGGTATAGAATACTTAGAAATAAACTGCTGGTGTGGTAAAAGACTCTATACTGAGAAGTAGACGAGGGGTTTGGTTAATACCCTCTGGTATCATGTGACTACTAGTGTCAGTAATAATTCTAGTATAGAAACGGTCAGTAGCAGTGTTAGTGGGAACTACTACATTGTCAAAGTAAAGGTAATAGTAGTACTGAATAGGAGTGCTCAGAAGTAGCACTCAGTGGTAGTACTGAGTATTAGTGCCTAGTATTAGTGCCCAGTACGAGTACAAGTGGTCTGTGTTAGTACTATAAAAATGGGTTTTGGGTAGTTTTAATACCACTAATTAGCATAATAAAGGTCAATTGCTTTGGGGTAGTTGGTCTGTAACGGTCCTGTCCAGCAGTAGTGCTGTAATTGTACTGTAATAGTACTGTATTGGTCGGTAGTACCAGAAAAAGTAGCATCTGTAATGATGGTACTAGTCAAAAAGATGGTATGCTTAATGTTAGTACTATCTCTATTTAGGTAATATTTGTGTTGCCTTTTTTTTAACTGTCTCAATGGTTTGGGCCTTTGTTCATTCTTGCCAATTTTGATTAAAAGCCACGATTCGCACCCAATAGTCAACAAACCAACAAACAATCATCCCTACACAGCATCAACTCCACACACTATTAAAACCAATACAATTCTTACACTATAGAATCCTTACATAATACAAAAAAACTCCAGCACTATTTCACTTGCAACCTTTAAAATACTCAGTACGTATGTTTAAAGTGAAGTAGCTCTGATCTTGTTGCTGGGCCTGCACACTGCCGTGCGTGCTCCACGTTAACTTCACATGACTCGTCTGTTCCACCACCATGTTTCGTGACCGGACCAACCTATACCTCTCGTATCGGCGCACCATCCCCCGAGCCAACCAATCGCATGCCCGCTTTACGAATATCGCCGAGGAGGAGGAGGGCCTCATGTATTCACGGAAGACCGTGGGACCCAAGCTGACGACCCGCAAGTATAAGGATCACGAGGATATCGAGATGAAGCCATTGGCTCCGTCCATCTTTGAGATCTCCTCGTCACTAGATCAGAATCTCCTACAAATCAAACTGAAAACAACCGAGTTGAGTCTGATGTACAAGAAACTATTGATTGCTCGAGATAGCGATAAGCAAGCCTTGGAGCGCACCATCGACGACTTGAACTACTCCATCACCAAGGTGTTCGAAGCGTGTTATGTCTTAATCAAAAAGTTCGAGTTTCTCGAGAAAAACCACCTGCGCCTTAATTTGAACTATACTCCCGATGAACTCATGATCATTGCCAACTATAAGAAGACCTATGCCTTGAAGATCCAGGACAGCTCGCTTGTATTCCGCAACTTGCAAAACAACTACATCAAATTTTTGAGGGATGACGAGGACGAGGACGAAACCGATCTTCTCTTATCATCTCCACCTCCCACGCTGTCTCTGCTGGCACAGCTCTTGGCCGAGGAGGATTCTCGCGACATTGAAGACTACTCGAAGTCGGCTCTACAACAAGCGCAGCAACAGCTCCAAAAATCACCGGAATCCACTCTTATGGCATCACGTGAGCGTGAGATCTCCAAGCTTGCCATGGGTATATTAGAAATCTCCACCATATTCAAGGAAATGGAGGGTTTGGTGGTGGACCAGGGCAGTATGTTGGACCGCGTGGACTATAACTTGTCACGTGCCGCAGAGGACTTGAAGTCTTCTGATAAGGAATTGATCAAGGCTCAGGGCTACCAAAAAAGAACTACAAAGTGCAAAATCATCTTTCTATTGTGCCTTGTTGTGTTGGCATTATTCATTGTGGTTGTGGTTAGGCCTTCGGGGAAGACCACCGTGGTGCATGAGCCAACCGCAGGCTCGGGTCTGGCCTCGCATTCTCCAGACTCCAAAGTAGACCCCGTGGCTGGCCCCGATTCAGATGTGCCTGTGGGCCTCCGACCCGTTCCGCAGAAAGACCCAAAGGTTGACATGATCATATGAGCTAAGCGATGCATGTATTATAAGTAGTCGTAACCACACATCGACAAACATTATTAGAAAGCATATCATAAGAGGGCCATGATTGAAATCTTGTTGGGCACTAGCTTTCAAACACCGTAACCTCTTTAAAACATGTAGGGCCCGTCGCGAGTACCAGCCCGGCCAGGTCCTGCTCTGGCAACAGGCTGGAAGCCACCTTTGCGGGGAGCACCCATTTTCCTTCTGTTATTGAAGCCCAAGGAAAAGTCCGGGTTGTTGTTTAAAGCATTATCGGAGATCGAAGGGCGGTTGCTGGGACGAGGAGGCTGAGGCTGGCTAGGCTGGAATGGAGGGTACGCATTCTGTGGTGGCCGGTAATATCTCTCCTGGTTAGCATTTGAAGGCAGGTAATGTGACATGTTGGGATAATTTTGAGGCCCAGGCGGCTGTGGCTGGTAGCCCTGTTGGTAACCTTGCTGGTAATTGTGTGAAGGGCCACTAGGGTCGTAGTATTGGTGTGCTTTGGGAGACGTGTACATGACATTGGGGGGTCTCTGGGAAACACTGGTGAAGTCTGACTCCTCATCCGAGTCAAGCTGTCTATCGGAAGACAAGGAGTTGCGGTCATTGTCGTCCGGGTGGTCTGGCATCTCAGTGAAAGGCTGGTGGCCCTCCACATTGGGGTGGTGGTCGAAAACACCATAGTTGACCGAGTTGAAGATTGCAGACGTTCTTTCTGCGGGAGGATAAGGAGCCTTGGCGGCCAATGGCGACTCGGCGTAAGAAGGAGTGCCTGCACTAGCATGGAACGTAGGTGCCATTTGCCTTTTGGCAGAAACAGGCAGGCCCGGGCCCTGGTTCAAGCTGGGGTAGTTCTGGCCATTGCGAGGAGGAGCGTTATTTCTGGTCACGTCGCTTGGCTGCTTGGGCCGAGATTCCAGGAAGCTAGAGTTGGGCAGCTGTAACAACTGAGCCAGAGGGCCAAAGGTATGCTTCGGTGTAGCCACTGGCCCACGGTAACCATAGTCCTTGGAGTGCTCATCATCGGTAAAGTCAAACAGCTTATCCATGAGGCCGCTCTTCTCAGGCATATTGAAGGTCTTCCCATCTTTGAACTTGCCAAACTTCATTTGTTCCATGGAGTCCTCCTCCGAGTCCTCATCCTCAGACAGGTTCACACCAATGGAGAGGTACAGCAAAGGAAGCGAGATGAGACAGAGGCCAGCAGCCACTATCTGGAGCCAGGCCAACCACTCAACGTGGGGGTAGTAGACGAGAATCACCAACACGGCAATCAAGGTGGTCATTATAGCAGCCACAATGCTCAAGATAAGCGACAAGATCTTGACCACGCTTGCAGACACGCAGACCGAGAGAAAGGTGAAGAAGAAGGCAAAAAACACGAACCCTGCAGCTATCGGAGCCACAATAAAGGTCTTGACCAACGTTTTTCTAGTATCCGACAGCAAGAGCCCTTCGGTAATGGAACTCACGTCGATGGGGTATTTAGGTTGCAGACAAGTGGAGTCCTCGCAGGAGCCAAAAATGCCATAAGTGTTTGAACCAGTGGATGCCAAATGGAGGCTCTGGACTATGGGTACCGACACCAAAGATAGCACCAAAAACACCAAGGCCACGAGCAATAATAGCGACGAAAATGCAGCTAGAATGGGATTTCGCATGGTGGATTTCAAGGCTTAGAAAAATAAGGGGTCTCTTTGTTAAGTAGGATCAGCTTGGAAAGGGGCTGAGTGAAGCAAAAAAAAAAAAGAGCCAAAAAGGAGCGGAGTAGGTTGGACAGTTCAATTGTTCAATTGGTGATTGAAAGGCAGTATTCAAACGGCAAACCAGTTTATTGCAAGAATTCAAGTGGATCAAATCTGGATCAATTTAATAACAGGAACTATTTCAACAGGAAGAATAATCTATTATAAGAAACTTTCAAGTGACAAGGCGTTTGCAAGATCAAAATATTTTGAGTAGCCAGAAAATAGACTTGTAAATCTCGACAAAAGTCCCAGCTATAACCAGACTAAAACCAGGTTAAAACCAGAAAAATTGCAGATGGTGCTCAGGATAGAAAAATAGCCGTAGTGTCTAATTCAAAAGACTAATGCTGAAAATGCTCGATATGGAGCACGCGCGGCTGCGCACTGGTGGTGCTCATTCCTCCTAGGGCGTGGCTCTGTTTACTTGCAGCGACCCGCACCGATAGGCGGTGCACGGGTGCACGGGTAATGTTCGACAGGCCCAAGGGCTTCATTCGTGGCCCAGTTGAAATTATCGGGGGCTATGGAATTTATTAGGTCCATCGTTGGGTATAAAACATCCTGCAGACAGTCAAAAACCACCCACCTATTGTCAAAAATAAAAAAAAAAACACATGCCTTTGTATTGGTTTCAATGACCCGTGGATGACCTTTGTTTTCGGTATGAAGCGAGCCGCACCTGTTCCATTCATGTCAGAATCTTATGCACACAACGCGCCTGGATTTCACGACGCCGGAAAAGGCCTGCTTCAAGCCACACAAGGAAACCATAGAGCCGGAAGCAAAAAAAGGGGAACTTGGGGGGTTTATATGATTTTGGGACTTTCAGAGATTCCAGGGGCTTCCAGACACAAACACGAAATCAACACAAACATAAAGTTAACACAAACACACTTTCCAGTATACTTCTCCTCTTATCTCTATTGTCTGCCTCTGCTGGGCCTGCGGACGTCGTGTAGATAATTAGTGGACAATAGCCGACGCGCATTGTGTATCAGAGTGTGACAAGATGAAACATCAAAATGAACAGGGCGGTGAGAAGATGAATTGAGACGAGAGAAAAGAAACAGGATTCAAATCTGGGCCTGGAAAATATGAAATTCTAGACTTGGGGGCTGATGATTCATGATCTTGGTGCACCGAACTGCCTGCGCCGCACGTCTGCTAATTTAGACCATGCCTGGACCCCTATCCAGCATGCGTGAGTTATTTTTTCCCGTTCTCGGCGAGCCTTCCATGAAACTCATCACTCCATATAATACTACACTACGACGTACACGACTTTACTAGGATGAAACATGGATTTTACGAAAGAATGCATTATATCCGATAGAGTATGATATGAGATTTTACTATTATTATTACTATTAGTATGCATTTTACTGTGTCATTTTATTTTGACTATTACTATGACAGCACACCATGACTATCACCATCACAGTATACTATGCAAATCGACAGTATACTACTACTGCTACTCATATCATCATGATTCTTACTCTTTTCATTCTTTTTTACTCTTATCATTGCTATGATAGTTGACACTTGGAGACCACTAGTGTAATCATCTCAGAAATTAACGTGTAACATGGACTTATAAATCATGTTACTTGGAGCCCTCGTACCAGATATCAGGCACCTCAAGAATGTACCGGTCCATGGCCTCGCGGAACCGGATCCGGTATTGTTTGGGCGTGACAATCGTAGGGTCCTTGCCCTTTTTGCCCACCAAACTATTACCCTTGACCCAGTTCTCCACCTTCTTGTCCCACGTAAACGTCCGGAGCCAGTCAATGATTCCCACATATAGCTTCCCTGCAGCATCGTCAATTCCAATCACCAACGAGTAGTCCATGACGTCCATGGCCGAAAGGAACGCGGTGTCATTGAACAAAGAACCCTTCAAGAGCTTCTTCAGCTGTTCCTTGACGAAAACAGGGCTCTCGTAGATGTACTCGATCATGTTCTCATCCAAGAGCACCTCGTTTTCCTTTCCGGTCTGCTTGACGTGCCGGTTGCGCATGGATCCCTTCAAGTCGAAGATCCGCGTGGTCTTGCGGTTGTAGAAGAGATTCTCCATGATCAAGAAATCCATTTTAAACGTCTTGCCATTCATGGAGTTCTTGAACTCCACCTGGTAGAACCCAAAAATCTTGGCGATGGCCGTAGTCAACGTATTGAACGTCGACTGCGAAATATATCTGAAGTAGAACGGTGCAATGGAGACAAATGACTCCAACTCCGATTTCGACAATTCCTTGACAATGTACCTGTTGTCCAAGGTCTTAAGGAAGTTGGACCCACTCTTACCTCCGGTGGAGTTCCACTTGATACACCTTGAGAGACTTTGGACGAACAGCTCATCCACTCCACATGCCCTTCTGAAGGCATCAAACTGCTCACTATAAAAGATCTTACATGACATTTCCGTACTGCCATCGGTAAATTGATACTTCAAGTGGTTAAACTTGGGCTTAATCATGATACTCTCCAAATCGCCCTGCTGGCTGGGGTTCTTGTCGGATCTCTTTTTGAACTTCTTCTCGATCTTGGTGAAGTGATGGCTCTTCTTGCGGAACTGCTCATTCAGCTCCATGTTTTCACTGGTATCATCATCTGCGGAAAAGTTGGTGGCCATTCCCATCACCTTTTGCTTGTAGTCGGCTGTAGACAAGCAGAAAGCCACCAAAGAACTGGGCTCATCTTCACGCACAATCACATCCGAGTCGGCAAATGTGTGCTCTGTAAAATCCAATGGGTACTCCAAAGGTTCCCAGAGGGTAGCAGAGCGGTCAGCCCAAAAATTGGTCAACGACTTAAGAAGCGAGTTCTTTTCCGGTTGGGGAATGTCAATCTTGCTCTTTATCACATCCTTATTCTTGAGGTCTGTTAGCACTTGTTTCTTGGCCTGGTCAACATCCACGTTGTTCTGCAGAATATTCTCACTGGTTTCCTCTGATAAATTAAGTTTGGATGTCTGCTTGTTTTCCACATCAACTACATCCTCGATGTTGTCGTAAATCTCCACTATGGGCTGAGAGTTGACAATGGGCACAGCCTTGTACTTGTTGGACTGTTTTTCAAGAACCTTTTCCCTCTGCTTCTGAAACTCCAACGTCATTTGGTTGAAGTAGTTGGTCAAGTCCAGCACTCTCTTTGGCGCATGCGTCTTGTTGTAATCAGCAAAGTTGAAGTCCATGAGAGAATCGGACTTCATCCTGGACGGCGACTTGAGAAAGTGCTTGTTCTGGTCCTCCTCAAGGGACTGTTGGATCTGCATGATCTTGTCACCTATAATGGCCGAGGGGATTCTTCTTGTAGGAGTGGTGACCACTTTTTCTCCAAGGTCAGAAGATACGTTTTTAGGCTCTTCCTTTTTAGGTTCTTGGTTCACCTCCGCTTCTTGCTCGCGTAACATGTCCTTGTCCTGTTTCAGCTCTGTATCCAAAGTGTCCATCAAGAAATTTCTCAAGTGGAATTGCGTGATCTTGTTGATTTCATTCTCCGTGGGTAAAAACATTTTTTCGAAGTCATTGAACTCCTTATCCCATGCAACTCCCAATTCCTGTATGTCACGATTGATAACATTCAACGATAAGTAGTTGGTAGGAATAGTGGCCTCGTAGATGTTGATGGTTTTCTGCGAGATGTATTCCTCTTGTGTCTTGAGTCGTTGCTTCAACTCCTCCACCCTTTGGTGTCCTGCTTCAGCCTGGTCTGAGGTATCTACATTGACTCTATTGAGTCTTTTAGAAACACTTTTGAAGAACTTCGACGACGACTCTTGTATATGCTCTCTGGTGGAGATCTTCAGCTCTACATCCGTCAAAACCATGAACTCGAGCTTAGTTTTCGGAACCACCACCTCGTACGTATCAATTTTGGAGCTCTCCATCCGAATGTAGTAGCCGTTGAACCCAAAATACTTGATGTGCTCTTTGTTGAAGTCGTGGGAACAGGTGCCATTGACCTGTGTGCTCTTGGACAAGAAGTTGAGCTCGAGGAATTTGCCTAGAGATAGGAAATAGGTCTCGTTGCTCATGGCCTTGATGGGTGTGGAAATGTTGCATTGAGGGCAGTAGCTCCACATAATCCTCTGCTTTTTCTCCTTGGGCTGGTCGTTCATATCTTCGATTTTCTCCACTATCAAATCGATCTTGGCGTTTCCATGTGCATAGGTATTGTAGTGGTTGAGGAGGAGGTCACCACATTCATCACAAGATTTATTGGACTCCTGCAAAATTTGGTCCAAGAACACTCCTAAACACTTATCATTATCCGAGTAATAATCCACCGCAACAACCATTGGTCCATAGCACGGAGTGGCGTGTTTGATTGAGATTCTGGAATGCAAGAAGTTGATGCTCTTATGGAAGATGGGGTATAATTGGTAAATGGTATACTTCAGGCAGTTGACCCAGATTCTGCTTCTAAAGTGGAACTCTTGGAGATGGAAGTTAAGCAAATCTTGACCCACAAACTTGAGTGTTTGAATGATATCGCCTTTGTCAATGAACCGGTCAAGACTCAAATTGAACTGCAACTTATCAAACCATTCGGACCGGATCTCATCCTGGGTGTCTATGAGTTGTAATTGCTTATTGAACTCAAAAATCCCGGCGAAGTTCTTAAAAGAAGTGATCACATTGTTGAGAGCACTTGGCAACGGATACTCCACCGAGGGAGAGAAGTTTAAGATTCTCTCGTTGAAGAGTTCCAAGTAGTTGGTGACTCCATTTTGTTTGAGCAGCTTCACACAGATGGCTTTCTGGTCATTTGTATTGTCGACCTCGAGAGTGTCCTGGAACAAGTCCAGGTACAGAACCTCCCGATCCTTGGAGATGGTGAGGTCGAAATCATGGAAGAAACTCTTTTCAAATCTCGAGTTGAACACACCAGGAATAAGAGACTCCACGGCGTATTTGGCACTGCTCAAGTACTCCTCATCGCCGCCTCGCAAGCATATGGTGAAACCCGACTCCAACTGACTGCCCAAGAAATATGCATACGTCTTGACCACATCTTTGTAAACAAACTTCTTGACCTCGAATTTTTCACAGGTGCCCAAAGTTCCCTTTTTGAAGAACAAGTCATTCACAGATTGGAGAATGTCGCCTTTGGTATACCGCGAGATTCTTTCAATGACCTGCGGCTTGACATTGGAGATGACCGTGATATTGGCCTCCTCCAAGAGTTTCTCAGCCAACCCACATACGGTATCACCCACAATCAAGATATCGGGCTCAAGAGAGATCAACCGCGAAACCAAGTTGGATATATACATTGACTGCTGGGATTGAACGATTCTCAAACTAATGAACTGCTCTTTTTGCTTCAAGTACTCAAGGGGGAAAACAAGAAGTGCTATTTTGGGATTATCGATCAGATCGTGCATTCTCTTGGAGTCGATATTTTTGGTGATGAAAAGCCCGTCCAACTTTTTGGTGTCTTCAATGGAACCACCTAAGATCTTCTTGATCTTGATGTATTGCTTCACGTCAAGAGTATCAATGACCTTCAAGTGTTCGATGTTGCTGAAAATAGATCGGAATACCCGGGCCCAGCGGTCTTGTTCCTCAGGGTTCTTGATGTCACAGTCTGCAAGACACTGTCTGATCATCTTGTTTATGTTCATGTTGTAGGAAACCGTCATGGAGTCTTCCTCCGTTGAGTTAGTGCGCCAGTCTTGTTTTTCCAGGTGACTGTTCTCTGAAGGCATTCTTGCTGCAGGCATTGCTAGGGTCTCATCTGGAATACCAAGAGAAGGGGTACCCGTAGTAGAGCGCAGAAGCTCCTTTAAGGTCGTGTCCTTTGTTCTAGGAGTAAGGAATGGGTCAGAGAGCTTGCGGGCAAACGAGAGCGGTGTGGTGGAAAGAGGCGTGTTGAAGGGACTCGACACACTTCCGTCAAGAGACGGATTATTGCCTGCAATAGGTAAGGTGCCCCCATAGCCTCTTTTGCCCAGCTTGTGGATCCGACGGTCTTTGATTCTTCGAAGCGAAGCCTTGGCTCTTTCGTTGGATCGGTAGTTAGACCGTTGCTTGTTTTCATTGATGGTAGCATCGGAAAAAGAGTCAATGGGTTTAAACTCAAAGCGCTTCATGGCAATTTCCTGGCTCAAATTCGCCGGAATATACTTCCCACTCATTGCTGGGAATTCTGAAAGTGTTGGCACACCAGTCATAGACACAGCGAGTGGGTTGTGAGGCCTGGAGCCCAAACTTGAAGGGTTTTCGTGGTTTAAAGATGCGTACAACGACATGACGTTCTCATCTTCGTTTTCACTTTCAAAATCCTCTTCTGGTTCAAGAACTCCCTCATGTTCGGACCGGATGAGCGTAGGCTTGAGCCGTTCTGAAGACGGGATCCGCGAGTACCGGTTATTAACCACAGCCTTATAGATGGAACTAAAGTTTTCCAAATTAGGGTAGTTGCTGGATTGCCCCAAGTCTGAGCTGACTGAAGCAGCTCTTTTGGGGTAGTACCAGTTCAAGGAGTCTTGCTTTGCATATGACATGTTCTGATGCATGGCCAGTCTTGCAGGGCTCAAAACTAGCTGGCCTTTGGGGAGACTTCCATGTCCATACTTGGAAGCAGGAATTTCCACGGCTTCTCCAGTTCGCGTGGTAGGTATAGCCATCTGAGGAGGGTGTCTATGGGAGAAAGCATCCGGGCTTCTTTGGCTATTGAAGTCCATACTAGACGTTGCATCCGATTTCAACTCATCGGGTTGGAGGTTTTTTCGGGTGGACAGCAAAGGAGATTCAAAAGCAGCGTCTCTCAGAGAGTTCAACGAGTAAGATCTCAATCGCGTTAACGATTGCACCAGTGCATGAGCATTATCCTCGAAATCACTGAATTCTCCTGTTGTATTGGACACGGCTTCCTCCTCCTCTTCCGATGACGACTCCAGACTATCGTCACTGAGGTAGACAATGACGTCACAATAGCATGGCTTGCACACGCGCAACTTATCCTTGTAGGACTTGATATCTTTGCCAGCACCAACACCCAGCCTCTGGTCTTTGTAGTGACTATAAGAAATGAAGATGGTGCAATCTGCACAGAAGATCTGCCCACAGAACCTGCAGTGGTGTTTCCGTCTGAACGCGGTGAACGGCTTGAAGCAGTTAAGACAATCGCTGACAAATGAATCGTTCATCCAATAATGTTTTGCGATGCCTCCACTTTTAAGCGGATTATCCGACAATCGGTGGGGTCTCTTTTTCTTCTTTTTTTTCTTGTTCTCCACAAGCGAACCTGCCTTGGACGAACCAGTGGTGGACTTGGCAATCAAATTCGTGGTCATGATCAGCTTGGCACTGTCGATGAAGGCTGACGATAAGTTGGCGGAGATTTTTCGTGTGAGTGGATTCGTCACTACAGTATGCAGATGAGGAGGGGTCCGGGGGAGCCGAGGCTGGGTTTGCTTAAAGACTTTGGACTTGCTGGAAACAGAGCCAGACTTTGACCGCGGTGCAGGAATGCTATCGATATCAGTTGTTTCAGGTTCAGAAGCCGAGTCGTCGTCAGAAACCTCAATATCGTTGGGTAAGTTGTTGAAAATGGATGAGATTTGGTTCTTGAGCTTATCCACCATAAGAGGTTTAGTCTTGGACGAATGGTGGAGCTGTAGATTGACAAGTTCCGGTCCACTATCGGGCAGTTTCGCCGTATGGTCAACAAGAGGAGTGCTTGGAGTAGCAGCAGACTCGGTATTGACCACCGTCACATCGCTTTTGTTAATAGCAGATGGAGCTTGAGGTGCATATTGCACGGTGGAAATGGTGAGGAACCGTTTATCGGAAATCACCCGTGGATAAGAATCCGAGGGTGTAGCTGTGGCATGCAGACCAATGACGGGCTCCAGGATCTGTTGCACCGGAGGAGACTTAAGGTCCGACGGGGATAGAAGGGCCGGAGTTCCAGGCATTGGTAGAAGACCCAATTCCTTCACATCTTTCTTGGGAGGATCTCGAGCAGCAGCAGCCGCAACAACAGCAGCAGTAGCAGCAGGTGCAGATTCCGGGACTTCGGGCACATCTACGGTCTTGGCATCGGCCACTTCAACGTCTGGCTTATATATGGACAGTGACTCAATGATGTCACCGTTATTAGGAGCATGGTCGTTTCCGGGCGACGTGTAGCTGTGCACCAAGTTGGAGGCATTGTTGGTGACTTTGCGTAGAGTCTTCTGGAGCATATTGGAGATGGAGCGATTGGCCACCACCTCCGGGTCCGGTAACGTGGGAAACGACACAAAGTCCTCGGTGGGGTCCAACGTACCAGAGTCATTGGAGAAGGACAAGCCGTCTAGCGAGAGGTTCCTGGACATGTGTCAACACCAAATGGATAAGGTACAAGTAAGCAGTATAGGAGTCTCCAGCACTGGAAGGTATAGCAGTACTATAATATGTGATTTGATTTAGATGCCCAAGTGATATGACCAAGCACTATAGTAAAGTATTCAGCTAGCTGAAGAGGCTTGAGCCGGAAGTATGACGCTAGTATGCACTATAGTACTATGAGCTGATGGGAATGGAAATTGGCCTGAACTGGCTCCTTGATGATCGTATACAATCACTCTATACACAGGAGAACTTAACTACTGGAGATGCAGTCGCGTGTCAAAGAGTGATGTGTGAAAGTGAAGGAGTGGAAAGAGTAGAGGGTGGAAAGAGTGAATGCTTTGTGGAATGGTGGTGTTTCTGATGCAGTACATATATAGTACACGCAGCACCGGCTTAACTAGTGCGTACCCAGCCATACACCTAAACTTATGAATATTTAGTATGGCTATAGGAACAAGTATTAGGATAATCTGTGGTGTTGGATAATTTAGGTCTAGAGCACTATATCACCGAAATTTACGGTATAGTAATAGTTATTAGTATCTGGTGTACTAGGCCTGTCTGTATGGCTTACGGAATTGAGACGCGCATCTGTTCCATACTCTACATTGTAGTGCTCACTACAGCCTCTACACCCTACAGTTATTATAGTCTACTCGATATACTGTCAGTGTCCTAATTAGCAATACTATATTACTATACTAAATTACTATACTAAATCACTTTATTAAATTACTATATTATATTATTATACTATATTACTGTACTATATAACTATAATATATGATTGTACTATGTTAGTGTACTGTATTCATTGAATACTAAATATACCACCTCGTACTATTACTCTGTACAATACACTGTACAATACACTGTACACTATACTGTACACTATACTATACACTATACTGTACACTATACTATACACTATACTGTACACTATACTATACACTATACTGTACACTGTACTGTACATTATACTATACACTATACTGTACTGTACATTATACTATACACTATACTGTACACTACACTATACACTATACTGTACACTACACTATACACTATACTGTACACTACACTATACCCTACTGCGCGCTCATTAACTTTAATATCCATCATACTCTATAACTTAAACTGTACTACATCTCTAGACAGTTACTCCAGTGTGTCCTCTAGAACTACCACTAAATGACTATTCTGTAGATACTGTAGCTAGAGTGGTAATTAAATATCCTTTACTACTATACTAGTGGAATCAGATATTACCGTACTGTACTACTCAGACAATATTACATACTATAGCCCGTACTACACTGTGCACTATAGACTATAGAGTAGAATACGCACTATGGATTACACCCAACTCTACAAATTAAATTTCCATACACTATATGTTAGTTTCTTGAGTAACATTCTGGTACTAAGTAATTTTGTTTGTTGATGATACCCAGAAGAAGAAATCGGGCTACTTAAATAGTTGACAGCGAGGTTGCATAGTCAGCCGATCGTTGATAGCTGCTGGGCGGCTCTTAGCGTAACTGCTGGGCAGCTCTTTAGCTTAGGCGGCTGGCTATACCCAAAGGAAACTGACTACACAATATTCTAGACGCCAAGCTGTCCTACATTGTAAATTCACTATGTAAGTATCTTAGGACTGTACTTTTACTCCCTAGTATCATACTGACTTGACTGACTCTATAACTATGTAGTGAGAACATGGTAATGAAATCGTACCACTGGATTATACTAGAACTAGTACTATAAGTCACCAAAAAAGTCTAACAGAAAATATCACTATTACTATCGCCACGACCCACTACTCAAACACCTCTTTAGCCAAACCAATTGTGAGTTATCTGTGCCCACTAGCTAACTAGCTAATGTAGCTATAGTCAGTATCTAATTCAGTATTTTTGAACAGTTCTCTCCAATTACTGTAATCCAACCATTCCTATTCATATCTATAAAACTTAAAACTTCATGAAACATTCCACTCTGTACTATACTGTACTAGACTACACTATACTACACTACATTATACTGTAGTACACTAGAGTGTACTAAAACCGATGCTCTAACCATAGCTAGTGACCCTATATATAGTAGTATGCTAATACTACTTCACACTTATCCAACTGTTGTGTGTATGACTGTACGCTATACTACACTACACTACACTACACTACACTACACCATCTATACACTGCTGATTCTTCTAAATCACCATAAACCAACGTATAGACTGTTATCCAAAACCAAACAGCTATTTACACGTCATTGGCTTGACCCACGTTTTTGGACCTAATTGGTCACGGACTATTGCTTCTAGACTCACCATGAGCTACCACCACCCAATGAAGTATCAATTCTCATAAACTACCATTCCCATATTTCAGCATCCACTGATATTCTCTCCGACTCCAATTCTATCTCTATAATACTAAAGTACTACTCAATTGAGTAGACCCTCCTCTGTCTTTTGGTGGGTGGTGGGCCCAACCTCAGCCTCGTGTCGTGCGCGAAAAAATTCGTCTAGAGTCACACTACCCCAGCAAATCACCCACTTCTACAGCCATCACCAATCCACCCCACATCACTACTTCAGTTAGAATGTCGTCGTCAGTGTTGCAGAAGCGTCGCGGGGCCAAACCGGCAGCAGCCACCACATCCCGAAACTCGGGCTCCTTCGACGAGGATTCTCACGCAAACAATTCCCACAAGATCGGCATCGATGTTCGTGATATCGCTGACCACCATACTTTGAAGGTGCCGTTTTTGACCTTGATGGAGGAGGTCTTGTTGATGGGTTTAAAGGACAAGGAAGGCTACTTATCGTTCTGGAACGATAACATCTCATATGCCCTTCGCGGATGTATTTTGTTGGAGTTGGCCTTCCGCGGAAAGATCACGCTTGTCAATGATCCGGCCAGACGCCGGTTCGAGTTGTCGGACCGTCTCGTGGAGGTCATTGATACTGAACCCACTGGCGAGGTGTTGCTAGATGAGGCCTTGAAGATCATGAAGAACGATGAGGGTCATTTGTCTGTGTCTAATTGGATCGATTTGTTGTCCGGAGAAACATGGAACTTGATGAAGATCAACTACCAATTGAAGCAGGTCAGAGAACGCTTGGCCAAGGGCTTGGTGGATAAGGGTATTTTGAGAACAGAAAGAAAAAACTTCTTTTTATTCGACATGGCCACGCACCCAATTGCGGACAAGATGTCGAAAGAATACATCCGAAGCAGAGTGTTGAGCACTTTGACCCAGAAATCCGTGGACTTGGATTCGTTAAGTAACGATCAGTTCCTGGCCGATACATCGTTCCGCCACTTGAGAACCATTTCCTTGGTGTGTGCAGCATAC
The DNA here is from genome assembly GCA_002370645.1 of Metschnikowia sp. 00-154.1. Lineage (NCBI taxonomy): Eukaryota > Fungi > Ascomycota > Pichiomycetes > Serinales > Metschnikowiaceae > Metschnikowia > Metschnikowia sp. 00-154.1. Next base: position 12,786 of record NKZI01001655.1, on the reverse strand, counting down.
GCGGCCAACGTGTTGGAAAATGTCTTGTTGCTGTTGAACTACGATAAGCGGGACCAGGCCTTTGCACGCGCAGATGAGCTATTGAACGACTATAGTGAGTTTCCATACAAAAACACCCCGAGCCCTTTGGGCCTTGGCATCAACTTGAAGCAGGAGGTGGATGCCGAAACCGAGCAGCATAGTGAGCTTACTCTAGAGCTTATTGCAGGCGTTTTGAGCGTCTTCGCCAGAATGGACTCGATATTATAAAACTTAGCGCTCTCCTCGCCTTTTTATTGCCTAAGCTCGTCCAAGAACGCGGTGAGAAGCAGGCATGTCTTGGAGTCGCCTTTCGAGTCCCACCAGAACCCTCCTCGCAAGCCCATGCTCCGAACATACTGGGCCTTTTTCTGCGCACACTGGACACTGTCATAGAATATGAGATCCTTCTTTTTTTCGTCGTATATGAAGGCTCCCACGCTGTTGTTATCGTAGGTGGGGGTTCCGTGTAATTTGCAGTAGTCCACGATGCCGTCCGATGACTTTTTGGAGAACTTGGCCCGTGGTCCCAAGTGGCTGGGCTTATGAAACGACCGCCCGTACATGGGCATGCCTAGCACCAACTTGGAGGCAGGCACGCCTCGGGCCAAGAACTCTTTGATGGCCAAATCGGCTGAAAAGCCATTGGCTCCATTCGAGTAAAGGTTGGAGTGATGTTCCGCGTGTTCGGACCACTCACCAGAAAAGTCGTAGCACATGACGTTCCAAAACGTGAGATACTGGTCCATTTCCCGTACTCTAAGCACTGAGATCTTTTCAAAAGTGCCAGGGGCTGCCACACTAAGCACCATGGCCGGGTGCAAGCTGGACCTAATCACGCGAAGCAAGTCCACCAACTGCAATGCTTGTGTATCGTTTTCTGGGTACTCCCAGTCTATGTCAATGCCATCGAAACCATACTGTGACACTAAATTCACAGACGAAGAAACAAAATTGGCCAATTTCTTCTGATCCGAAGCAACCTGCGCAAATGCTTCGTGGGTTCCCCAGCCTCCTATAGACATGACCGACCTCAACCAAGGACATCTCTTCTTCAAAGACTGCAATGAAGCCAAGGATCCAGTACACCCATCCGGCATGGGCATGTCTACATCACCCCATTGATCAGAAACAGACACATTTCCTGAACTGGCATCGATTTTCATGAAGGCATAGAACACATGGCTTAGCTGATTAGCCGGGAGATCCAGCACAAAGTGTTTGGGTTCATAAACAGACCAGCTGGAAAAGTAAAGCGCAGAAACAAAATCCATAGTATTCAATGTGCTATATATATAGTCAAAGCAAGAGGTTAGTAATAAAGAAGCTAGGCTTTGAAGGTAGAAGACAAGTGGTGCAAACTATCTGGTGAGCAAGTGGGTGCGAAATGGCTCGCTGCGCGCGGAACCTTTCTCATCTATCACAGATCTATCTATGGATCAGTATACAGTGTATTGCATAGAGATACAGTGAACCACATACAGTGAACCACATACAGTGTCCAATCAGTGACATAGTGGATCAGCGACACACTTGAAATTCCAGTTACAGCTACAGATTTTCATATCGTGAATCTACATAGTGATCTGACTGACGCATATAAGATCATGTCTATTGTCGAATACATCTCCACCGCAGGCTCCAGCCTTCCCTCCATCGATGGATCCACCAAAATCTATAAAGATGAGTGTATGTACTCGTTTGATACGGCCGAAAATAACGACTTGGGGTTGGACGTGTGTATGAGCTGTTTCCAGGCCTTTTCCAGAGCTGCTCACAAGAACTTCACCATGGAGCACTACTCGCTCAAGAGACACCCTTTGTTTGTGAACATCTCCAAGAAATTAAAGAGCTTGGAGGAACGTGAGCTTACCGATCGTCTGCTGAAGGTTCCCAAGTTGGAGATTGTTGAGCAGAAGGACCTGGACATCTACAATGTGTCGTACTTGGTTTATGTTGCGCCTAAGGATGCACTGGTGGCCATTGACCAGACTTCGGACCGGGTCCAGAAACTTGCTCAGGATCTCATCAACGCAAATTCTGCCAGCTTTAACGATGACATCAAGGCTTGGGAACAAGAGGTGTTTCCGTGTGAGCACTCTCTATACATAGAAAGTGTGGCCACCGAAAAACCCGACTTGATAAAGTGCAGTTTGTGTGACCTCACGGAGAACTTATGGATCTGCTTGAGTTGTGGCACCGTTGCCTGTGGCCGTGAACAGTTTGGGTCTTCCTTGAAAGGTAATTCCCACGCTCTTGCTCATGCTACTTCATCAAGCCACCATGTTGCAGTGAAACTCGGCTCGCTTTCGGCCGATAACGAAGATAGCTGTGATTGTTACTGCTACAAATGTAACGACGAGGTCAAGGTGCCGGATTTGGCCAAGAAGTTGCTCCCCTTTGGAGTAGATTTGACTTCTGCCGTCAAGTCGGAGAAGAGCTTGGTGGAAATGAATTTGGATACAAACAAATCGTGGCAGTTCAACTTGGAGGGTGAGAACGGTGAGAAGTTGCAGCCTGTGTTCGGACCGGGGCTTACTGGAATGCAGAATTTGGGCAATTCGTGTTACTTGAACTCGGTGCTCCAAGCTTTGTTCTCGTTTCCGGCATACCAGAGCTTTTATGAGGGTCTTGAATTTGATTTGAAGGTGCCTAATGCTGCTGCCGACCTCAAGTCGCAAATGATCAAGTTGTATGATGGCCTTTGGTCTGGTAGATATTCCAAGCCCAACCTGCTCAAGGGCGATGATTACCAGACCGGAATCCGGCCTTCCACCTTCAAGAATCTCATTGGTGCAGACCACATGGAGTTCAAGACCAACAAGCAACAGGATGCAAACGAATTCCTCTTGTACTTGTTTGATAAATTGGACAAGGAATATGGCTTTTCGTTGAATGAGAGTTTTAAGTTCTTGACCAGCAGCAAGGTTATGTGTACCAAATGCCACACTGGCTCCAGTACAGACTCGTTGGTGGATAATGTTTCTTTGCCTATTGCAAGCGAAGTTATTGATGTAACAGATGGGGTCAAGACATACGGGCCTACGCAACTCGAGGAATCTTTTGGTTCCTTCCATGCAGAAGAAATCATTGAAAACTACCAATGTGATTCTTGTGGTGAAGTGAGCAGTGCCACTAAGCAAGAGGGCTTCAAGACATACCCTGAAAACCTTATTGTGAGCGTGCAAAGAATTGCATTGGAGAACTGGGTGCCAGTCAAACGGGAAGTCCCAATAAAAGTTCCCGAAAACATCAATCTTTCTGCTTACAGCGCCCCTACGTTTGCAGAGGGAGAAGTGGAAGTGGCTACCAAAAAGACTGAGTCCCAGGAAGCCTTTGAACCCAACCAAGAGGCAATGGGCATGCTTTTAAGCATGGGGTTCAGCGAGCCTAGATGCTTGAGAGGACTCTACAACACGGGAAACTCCAGCTCGGAAGACGCCATGAACTGGATCTTTGCGCACATGGAAGATGCGGACATTGATCTGCCCTTTGAACCCAACAACAGCCAAAACAAGTCGACTGACGTCTCGCCAGAGGCAATCAACGACTTGATTGCCATGGGTTTTAGTGAGAAATTAGCCAAAAAGGCACTTGTTTTAAACCTGGGCAACGTCAATGCTGCCGTCGAGTGGTTGTTCAATAACCCTGATGACGATGGAGTCATCCAAGACTTGGAGCCCGTGGTCAACCTTGAAGAGGAAACAAACAACTTGAAAACCAAGCTTTCACAAGAACACAATCCGCTGGCAAACTACGAGCTCAAGGCCGTGATCTGCCACAAAGGATCGTCGCCGCATACAGGACACTACGTGGTGTTCATCAAGCAACGTGGGGAATGGGTCCTTTTCAACGACGAGAAGGTGGTCCAGTGCGGTGCGAATTCTGACGACATGACCAAGAACGGCTACATTTATTTTTTCCAGAAGCTCTGATTTGCACCCGTCAACGCTCGTCTACCACTGCGCTGCGTCCATTGCGTCTACCACTGCGTCCAGTGTTCTTATCCACTGATCTTGTCCACTACTTTTGTTCACCAGTGCACCGAAAGAGTACAAAAACAGAATCCCCAAAATCTATAAAAGGAGCTAAAATTCCCATGAAATTTTCTTTTCCCCGGCACCCAAAATGGACTCCCCACTTGGCTCCAGCTCGCAGCAAATGATGTTCAGGTATGACTAATAAAGCGCATTCAACGTGGTGAGATTCCTGAATATAACTGCAGTCTAAATTTTCGGCCCCGCCCATTGTCAGAGCACTTCAACACATTCATCCCGAATATTCAAACCCCAAGATGTATTTGAAAAACGAACACGTTGGCGACAGATCCCGCATGGAGGACTGGAGAAGTATGTCATCAATTATTACATAGCAAGCTATTGACCTAAGCTATTGACCTAAGCTATTAAGCTAAGCTAGCGAACTCAAATTTTCAAGCTTAATGTCGAATACTAACATCAGTCCGTGGTTACGACCCCTTGAGTCCTCCTGACTTGTTGCAGCACGAGTACCCCCTCTCGGAGACGTGCAAAACCATCATCAAAGATGGAAGAGAAGATACCGTGAAAATCTTAAACGGTGAAGACGACAGACTCATTCTTGTCATTGGCCCATGCTCCATTCATGACCCTAAGGCAGCTCTTGATTACGCCAACAGATTGAAGGCTGAGGCTGACAAGTATAAGGGCGAGTTGCACATTGTTATGAGAGCATACCTCGAGAAGCCCAGAACTACCGTGGGCTGGAAAGGTTTGATTAACGACCCCGAAATCGACGGCTCGTTCCAAATCAACAAGGGTCTTCGAATTGCTCGTAAAATGTTTGTTGAGCTCACGGAGAAGTTGCCCATTGCAGGTGAAATGTTGGACACCATCTCTCCCCAGTTCCTTTCGGATATCTTCAGTGTGGGAGCCATTGGAGCAAGAACCACCGAATCTCAGTTGCACAGAGAGTTGGCTTCCGGGCTTTCTTTCCCTGTGGGCTTCAAAAACGGTACTGACGGTACACTTGGTGTTGCTGTGGATGCCATGAGAGCTGCTTCTCACCCACACCATTTCTTAAGCGTCACCAAGCCGGGCATTGTGGCCATTGTTGGTACGGATGGAAACAAGGACTGTTTCGTCATCTTGAGAGGAGGTAAGCAAGGTACCAACTTCGATGCCAAGTCCATCCAAGAAACAAAGGCCTCTTTGAGAAAAGCCGGCATCACCAGCGACGACAAGTTGGAGCGTAGAATCATGGTGGACTGTTCGCATGGAAACTCTAACAAGAACCACAACAACCAGCCGTTGGTGGCCGCCGATATTGCCAAGCAGCTTGCAGAGGGCGAAGAGGAGATTTGCGGTTTGATGATCGAGTCCAACATCGAGGAGGGTAGACAAGACGTGCCTCCAGCTGAGCAAGGTGGAAAGAATGCTTTAAAATACGGGTGCTCTATCACTGATGCTTGTATTGGTTTTGAGGCCACCAAAGATGTTTTGAAGACCTTGGCAGATGGTGTGAAAGCCAGAAGAGCTCTCAGAAAGTAGTTTAGATGTATATAACTAGTAACCAGAAAGTGTAGGAACTAGAAAGTGTGAGAAATGGATATTGTAAGGTGAAAGATGTAGGAGCAGATGATTAATATGAGAGGTCGTCGTCTGAAGACTCCCCAAACTCGATCAAAAGGCCGGCCTGTTGTAGCACCTTGTCCCAGTCACAGGTGAGAATCACATAAGTTTCAATGACCCCAATGAGGAACATCCCACTGCCAATACCAATCCACAACCCAAACAAGTTGAGGTCAGTGGTTTTGGTTAGCACAAAGGCCAATGGCATGCCAAAGGCATAGTAGGCCAAGAAGTTGATGATTCCTCCGACCTTCTGGAGACCTTGGGCCCGGAGAATGCCACTGGCCACTGACGCAAGGCCATCACAGATCTGCAACACTGACACGAGAGGAGTGAAGAGCGACACGATCATTTCGGTGACCTCGGGGTCTTTGGTGAACAAGCCTGCAATCTGTCTCTTAAATGTAAGAAGCACCAAGCAGTTCAAGGATGCAACAAAAAGGCCACTGAGCAAGCCAGTCTTGGCCGAAAGTTTGGCCGAGTAGAGGTTCTGTGCACCAATGAAGTTGGCTATCCGGGTAGACGAGGCTATACTCACAGCAAACGGCACCATATAAGTAACAGATGCAATGGAGCCCACGGCACTCTGGGCCGCAAGCTCGGTGGTGCCAAAGTACAGCGCAAAGAGCGTCATGATCTCATAAGCTAAGTACTCGGACTCAAGCATCACTATGCCAGGCACAGCCAAGTGAGACAACTGGTGCCAGTTCAGGAAGAGCAGCGACACTTTGCAGAAGCCATACCAGCACTTGGAGCCATCCACAAACACCACGTACAACACTAGCAATACTGACATGATCCAGAAGTTGATCACCGTGGCTATGGGTGCGCCAATGTAGCCTATACCATAGTTCTTATCCCACACCAAAAACCACGAGAGGAAAATGTTGATTGGAGCACTGACAAACAAGACCCCAGTGCCGGCCTCGAAAATGCCTTGTGCCTGTAGAAAACGCTTTGCATTTTCAAAGAAAATGTATGCTGGGCCACCGGTTATGAGCACGCGCAAGAAGAGCGTCGTGAGTTCAAGCACCTCTTCATTGCTCACTACATACTTAAGCACTGCTCCACTATACCACCAGAACATGGCACACGGCACGTACACCACCAACGAGAACATCGTGCATCTCTGCACGTGGAGCGACACCAAGTCAAAGTTGCCTGCTCCGTACGCCTGAGGACACAAGGTATCAAGAGCCGTAGCAATGCCCTCAAAAATTGCAAGGCTAATGGTGGACGTCATGGACGCGAGCGACACTGCTGCAAGCTCGTTCTTTCCCATATGGCCCACCACAAGTAAACACACAATCGAGAACAAGTGCTCCAACACAAAGGTCACAATAAGTGGGAGCGAGTAGCGCAACGTCATCTTATATTCCCTCGTATACGTCGTCCGTAAAGTTGCAAAGTCTTCATCCGCAAGAATCAGCAAAGCAGACTTGGTATCAGAGTTGTACAGCAGGCCACTACGCCCACTTCGCCCCGACCGTCGGTCTCCATTATCATCTTCACTATCTGTGGCATTGTAGCGCCTCTGGTGCTCCTCAACCAACCAGCTGTGGAACGACTCCAGGTCTTCGTTTGTATGTGCAGAATTGAGTGTGGACGGAAGAGACCGGGATGAGCTGACACTTGCTGCGTCGCTGTCGTCTCCTACACCGGTGTAGACAGACCCGGACTCATCTAGGGATAAGAAAGACCTCTGGTCCTCGGCTGCTCCATAGCTAAATAGGGGGTAATTGGTGGACGGCGGGATGTAGAGCCGGCGTCTGCGGTTGTTGGCGGTATTTGGGTTTGCAAGCTGGTTGATGACTTTGGACAAAACCATTGGGCTTTTCTATGAACGGGTTTTCTCGATGCTAATATGATACTTGAACTTCTTGGAGATGAATATGATAAGTAGGTCTGTATATACTCCAAATAGCTCGGAAGAGTCCTGTGAAGAAGAGTCCTAGTGAAGAGTAGACTCGGTGAAGCGATAGCACACAGTACTTTTCATTCGCGCGCTGCACCGATGGCTTATCTATGGACACTACGTAGTGTATCGCGTAGAGCCTCGACGCCCGCACTTCCTCTTTAGAGACATCACCTTTCAAAATCTCACCATCATAAATTTCCCGATTTCAAAATCCATCTCAAAACCTTAACTTCTTAAGTAGTCTTAAAGTTTTGAGCCTTCTCATCTAGATTTGAAACATCTCGAAACATTTCAAATATCTCAAAATATATCATTTCTTTCTTAAAACAACATCCACACAGCTCCACCAAGCACTGTTCCCAACACCACGGCGGTGAGGATGGCTGCGCCCGCCCTGTCCTTTGTGGTTACCGTAATCTTATTGGCATTGACTGACATTGTCGTGGTGTTTCCTGCCGAAACATCACCTCCCTGGTCTGAGCCTCCGGTTGCAGGTGTCAAAGGGATTTGTTTCGTTGTGATCATCGACAAGATCACCTCCAATGCAGACATCTGCTCACCAAGACCGTACTTTCCATCGTAACTACCCAAAGCCCAGTTCTGTCCACAGGTGTAGTTCTCACCATCTCCCGAACACGACTTAGCGGCACCCTCGGCACTGGGCGTAAGCCAGTTGTTGACGATATGGTCGTAGGTGTCAGGGACCAAAGTGGCAGTCAACGAAAGACATCTGGAGAAAAGCGAGCGGAACGATCTTTGATCGTTGTTACAAGTGCTGGAGGCACAGGTGGTCTCGGTCATGATGGAGTTGTTGAAGAAGTATGACGAAGCGTCCAAGAGCTGGTCAACGGAGTTTTTCCACTTCAGGTCACCCGTAGCATTGTACAAGTACGCAGAACCGGCCATAAAAATACCGTATGTGTAGGACCACTTGTGAACCGTCAAATCTGTGCAGTTGGTGTCGACATCAGCACCATCGTAAAGGTTGAACGAAGGACTGTCCACTATGTAACCCACGTCCCACATCCAGTCGTACACTCTCTCAGCAGCCTCCAAGTATGAGGGATCGTTGGTGTACCTGTAAAGACGAGCAGCCAAGTGGAAAAGACAGCCGTTGGCAATGGAGTTCTTATAGCCGTAACCATTGTTGAAGGAGAAAATCTGCCACCGGAGACCTCCACCACAGGAAGCAGGTTCCCACCGGTTGTTCATGGAGTTATACAAGGCCTGGATCATATTGAGCCAAGTCTTCTTGTCGTCGGCCACGGTGAAGTTACGCTCCACGGCCTGCATGATGGCCATACCCCAAACACCCTGGTCATCATTACCTTCGGTTAACGACTGGTTGCCCGGCATATAGTTGTAGTCGTCGCCTCGCTGAGCCCACAAGGCGTCCTTAAGGATATTGGTGAAGGTCTCGTTGTCCTTCTGGCAAAAAGCCCAGTAGTCGACCCAGCCGCCAAAGACTTCGCCGGCATGCCACCAGTAGTAGGGCGGTACAAACGTGCCCACAGCTCCTCCATACTGAAAGCCCCAGTAATAGTCCATTTGTCCCCTGACAATATGCGAGGCAGCCTCACAGATAGAATCTTCGTCGGAAGTATCAAGGGGCATAGCGAAAATAGCCGAGATCCAAAGGAGGATCGGGGCCGCATAGTTAAACCTCATCTGGGCCCAAGGTATAGAATAAAAGTTTGAGAGTGGATGTTAAATGCGAGGTCACGCTGAATCCGTCCGAGTCAGGAGTGCGCAGAGGGACAAGTCTAAGATGCAAGGGAATCCACGGCCACGAAGGAGAACAGCGGATAAAAAATAGGTGGTTGTGGCCTGTGGGGCTGACGCGAGTGTTTTGATGTGCGGGCTGGGATAGGCGGTGCTGTGTGTGCAGGCGGTCAAGTGTGAGTGTGCATAAGCAGAAAAGTATTCTTGGATGAACAATGGAACAGCAATAACGAAAGTAACTGGGGTTAAATTATACAACTACCTTTGCGGACCGTTGCTCGTACTTTTTTCGATGATCGGATGTACATGATCTGACATGCAGATAATCAGTGATAGTGTCCTCTGGGTCTGTTAGTTGGTGTATGTTGGTCTCTGTTAGCGTGGTCTTTTGGTGGTTTGTCTCTTAGTCTGGTCTGTCGCTATTATTAGACCGTGTGTCATGTACTTATTTGTCTAAATTCTGTCCGATTTCGGTGCATTTTGTCTGGTTGGTCCTGTATCTTAGCCCACGATTCTTTTCTCTTATCTTTTGCCTTGTCTAATTATTTAACCTCTACATTTTTCATTACTAATTCCTCTTCCCTCGTCTCCTCCTCTCTTCTCTGGTGAGTCAGTTATCACCTAGTCGACATGCCAAGAAAGTGCGAAACTTGGCAATGCTTCCTGGGCATACGAAGTCATTTGAAATGATGATTGATTATTTGAAGAGACTCATGAGCTCCTGAAGCCCACTCAAGCATACTCGATTATCGGAGATCATCACCAAATTGTCGCCGTCTAAGGTATCTACAGATTGGCCCTCGAAACAATCGTTACTCACGTGACCTGCAGCGGCCTGGTGGTTCCGGAAGAACACGCTGCTTTTGGTTCGGTCCAACAAAACCCCGTTCCATCCCGACTTCACCGATGCTGCAAAGTCGTTCTCATAGTTATCTCCAACATGCCATGTGTTCTCCAAGAATGTCGTCATGCTAGCCCCAGAGAAATACTTTTGTGCGATACTTCGGTAGAACTGACGGTCAGGCTTGGCATGGCCTAAGTCATAGGAAAGATTGATCCGTTCTTCACCAAAGTACGACATGATTCCCAAGCTTTCCATGATACTGAGCACTCGGTGGTCTGAGTTGCTGCTGCCGATAAATGGTACATTGAGAGCGTCCAACTGCTTCAAAACGGGCACCACGTCGTCATAGAGCTTGTAGGCGTCCAGTCCCTTGAAGTGATCAATAAGCCTACGGCACAATGCCTTGCTGGTGGCGTCGTCTTTCGAAATCTGGTACACCTGGGTGATGATATCCAGCCACCAGTCGTTGGAAGATGAGTAACCCAGGTACTTACCGTAATTGGGGGCTTTTTGCTCGAGGCTTTTGAAGATTTTGGGAAAGTCAGCGGCTATGTCCTCTTTTGATTTTTCAATCCCGAATTCGCCATTGGAAATGCTATAATACTGCTCTGCAATGGGTGCTTTGGGCGTAAACAAGGTGCCCCAGAGATCAAACGACACGAGCTTGGGGAGGGGGAACTTGCTTTTGGCCTGACTCTTGGCAATGCGGTCAGGAGCGAGCGGGTCCAGCAAAAGCGACATTTGGCGCTTAAGTATACCATTCCGTGGGGCTACTCTGAACATGGCCATAAGAAGAGTAGTGATAAGAATGCGATAAGACCCCAGTGTGCACACCCGATTTGAAACCCCGCAGTCAACAAAAGCGGGAGTGAAGACAAGTCTGAGTTGGAAGATAAAAGTCAGTCAAAAAAGTCTAAGATAAAAATGACTGAGTCAAGAAAGATAGCAAAAAAAAAAAGAATAGATAGAAAAATCTGAAAAGTCGAAAGAGTCAGAAAAGACAAAGATCACACGAATAGATGGAATAGATGGTCAGAAGTCTCAATTAAAGGCTTCGTATTGGTGGGTTCCTGGAAGCTGCAGATGTACTGGAGTGATAAGTTTTAATTGAGTGGTGGTACATCTAGTATTCGAATTTTTTTTAATTTCATATTATTTGTTTTTATATTTGCATGTGTCATTACCATGTATTTGAATGGATGGAATTAATACTGATTGTGTTAGACCCACAATGGTCAGTAAACTACCTATGTGAAAGTTGAAACTCTGTACTGGTCGATCAGAGGTTGAGCGGCCCCTTTGGCCCTCATTAAGACCTCTATTCCTCTATACCGGACTAGTCTATATAAGGTGCGACGGTTCATCTAGGAGGAACCAGTGGTGAATGAACATAGTAAACAGGTTGCATATAAATAGTCTATATAACCGTGTCCATCCTATGACTTGTATCATTTGTTACGTTCTTTTAATACATTTATGCCTAAACTCTTATATTCGTTGATGGTTCCTCAAAGAGAGGAACCGAGGTGGTTTATATAACTTCGAGAGAAACGTGGAACCGAAAAAGTCTCCACCAGAACAATGGTAAGGATTGTTCTGGAATATTCAAAAGGGGGCATCTATGTACGAAGTGCTCTGATGGCCAAACGCCGTATTACTATTGTAACAATCGGACTGAGAGGCTTCATAATACCTTCATAGGCAGGGGCCTGCCTATGGTGGATCTAACAATTCATATGATATTCTTATATTGTATTTATTAATACCAAGGATTTGTGAGTTTTAGTGCTTGGTCCTTGGTACAGCTTTCAATGCAATACCGACCTTTAGTATATAGTAGTATATAGTAGTACGTAATAGAATATAGTGGTAGGAGTAGTGTTAGTAGAGGGCCTTCACGTTTTGGTGTGAGAATTCGCGTTGACTGCAAAATAGTGCGATCTTGAGGTATACGCACCGCACGGCTAGTCAGACTCAAGTATTCTTTATCCTCAACTATTTTCTCTTTTCTATTTGCTATTCTCTACTTTTTCCACTTTTGACTAAGGTTATCTCTGGTAATGGATTAAGCTGTAGATGGCTCATTCAAATTACTGCCACATAAGCTTTCGATGGTACGACAAAGGCTCACCATGGTTCCAACCAGTAACGGGGAATAGGGTTCGATTCCGGAGAGCAGACCAAGTAATGGGTTCGATAATTAGTATATCAAGTACCTTAGTAGTAAGTGAAATGAAGATAGTGATAAAAGTGATGATAGTCACAATAGTAATGATAGTGATGATAGTGTCATTAGTGTTAGGGGAGTAGAGTCTTCTAAGAACAGGTACTGTGGATATAGTGTATAGATCCAAGGTTACAAAGTCAAGATCCAAAACCAGGCACCTCTACAGAGATAGGTTCTCATACAGGGAAATAAGTATACTATAATACAGAGAATACAGTATTGGATATAATAATACAAAGGATACTTCATACAGATTATATAAAGCAGTATAGAGTATACAATACCATATTAGTGAAAAGTAGTATAGAGTCTACCATAGTACAAGAACTGAATCTAAGTTTAGTCTTATTGTAGTTGACTCCGGTACTATACACTACAGTACTATACACTACAGTACTATACACTACAGTACTATACACTACAGTACTATACACTACAGTACTATACA
>NKZI01001653.1:0-21418 GCA_002370645.1 Metschnikowia sp. 00-154.1 | reverse complement strand
CGCGTGAGAAAAGATTCTCAGCGACCTCTAGAGAAGCGAGTTCTTCCGTAGGCTCAAGTGATGGGGTGGACTGGACCCAAGTCATGGTTAATAAACGTAAGTCTGAAAACTAACATGGTGTGATATCCAGGGGATGNGGTGGACTGGACCCAAGTCATGGTTAATAAACGTAAGTCTGAAAACTAACATGGTGTGATATCCAGGGGATGATGACCGAAGGACACTGTCCTCATAGTCTCATCAAGATATGTAAACACTTGAGGAGTGTTTACTTTAGGAGAAGAAGGAGATTTAGAGTTGTCAGTGTCCATTGGGTTATTGGTGGGTCTGATCTTTGGAGGTACCTTGGTATGCCCCAGACAGATGATATTCGATTAGTTACTTAAAAGATGTGTTAGGAAAAATCCAATGAGAGCTAGAACTGAGTATTTAGTGCTCATGGATCCTACTAGCGAGGATAAGCTGGAGAGCGGCCTCAACCCGTAACTATTCCATGATAACCATGCCATGGATTCGGAGCGCCAGACTCATAAGTAGGGATGCATACGCCAAAGAAGAACCCCGACCAAGATTCAAATGAGCCAATGGGATTCAAATGAGCCAATGGGTTCAAGAAATGAAGCCCATTCCGAAGACCAGCTGTTTTGGGAAATTATCCGGAGGGATTACCCGAAACAGCCAGAGAAGTATTTAAGAACTTACAGGTCCGCCTGATTAGATAATCCTTAGGGATTCCTCTAAGTCATACAACCATATTCGACTATACAACTGATATATAACTTTGTTTTAATATCCCACCGACCTGCTTAAAACTTCTAACAAGATGGATATTGTCCAGATTCCCTTATATATGTAGGAGTTCTACCTTCACGGCACCAGGTTGTTATAGTAACCACAGGTGAATATGAAGAACAGGTGAATATGAAGAACAGGTGAATATGAAGAACAGGTGAATATGAAGAATAGGTAAATATGAAGAATAGGTGCTTGTTACCGTTTTTCAACAGGTGAAAACTCTTTACCCACTGCCAACCTGCACATAGTCCTTCATAGATCTGCAAGCATATAACTTATCCACCAAGTACCATAGGTCCGTACATGCTAAATACTCGTTGACACCCACAGCCCTATTGTCCAACAATAGTCTGTAGGTGCCATTCATCTCGGGCGGGCATGTACATATCTCAAGTTGAGAAACAAGAGCCGCGGCTCCATGTTTTCCTGAGACCGCGGTCACTCACGTGACTGAAGTCATGTGAAGGCTCACCCCAATATAAAAGGACAAGCTCCCGCTATTCTATAAAACCACCAAAAATATATATCAACTAAGGGAGGATATTATACCAAGATGTCTCCCGACACCAGATCCACCAATATTTTAATTAGTGTAGAGGTACTGATGTTTACCTGAGGACCTGGATTGATTATTAACATCTCACTTATCTGCATACAACATATCCATGAAGTACCTTGCATCCGTACATGCTAGGTACTCGTTAACAGACAGCCTAACGTTCCAGATATCTACAAGGAAAGCGACTTATTATTGCACCCTACTTCAACAATTCGTCGCTAGAATGAAGATTTGCCTCCAGTCCTATTGATGTTACCACTTTCCTTAGCAGTATAGTCATAAACTCATATAGCTACAAAAATGGGATATCTTAGTACTGTATACCTGTAATATATTATGGAAAAAAAAAGTCTAAGTTCTTGAGTTGGGTCTATATGCAGGTCTGGTTTAATTTCGGATCCAATGGCTCCACTTATAGGAGTGATTATCCAGTTATTCGAACCAGAATATATACTCCAGTAGCCTCGCGTATATATAATTACAGTAAACCTTCTTTATGTCTGTCTTTTCTCAAGGCAAGCTCAGAAACTTCCAAAGACCTAACTAACTTGGCCGAATGGTCTCAGATCATGCAACAAATCTGTGGTATCAATTTGGTTTCGTATTATTCTTGTTTTCTTAGTACTTGTGAAACCCATTGAATAGAGACTAATAGAGAGAGCTTGAGAGCTTGTTTAGATGACATTTTTACACCTAAAAAGTCAATAAAAAGAGTTCTTGTTTGATGGAGAAGAAGAGGAAGAAGAAGAAGAAGAAGAAGAAGAAGAAGAAGAAGAAGAAGAAGAAGAAGAAGAAGAAGAAGAAGAAGAAGTGGCTTTGAGACTGATGGGGTTGCCCAGTAAAAACGACAGTATAACAATTTGGGGACACGAATGATCATCAACGTTTCTTGAACCCACACTTTCTCTCCAAAAGTGATATAACCAGTCACACTCCTGTTTTAAACGAATCATCAATAAATATAGTAACGATTAGCTATTACACGTGTAATAAGAATCTAACATATACTGTGATATACTGTTAGACCCACCATGGGTAGTGTACTACCCATGTGGATGCTGAAACCCTGCACTGGTCGATCAGATGTTGAGCGGCCTTCGGCCCTCAATACGACCTCTATTCCTTTATGCCGGACCAGTCTATATAAGGTGCGATGGTTCCCCCTTGAGGAATCATCGACGAATAAACATACAAAACACACTAGAACAGAGTACTGGACGTAAACCAGAATCTAACATATACTATACTATACTATACTATACTTTTCAACCTATGTTTTAGTATATATTGATATACAGGGATATGTAAATTATACCTTACAAGACCGAAGACCGAGATATGTCGAAGTGAGTGAAAACTGTTGAACTTGTGGGACATCTGTACTTCATGATCACGTGCCGGTTGGGACGTGAGAAAAGGTCAGGTTCACGTGTCCTACCAAAACGTGAATAGAGGAGCATGCAAGTGTTAGACTTAACACTTGATGCATTTGCAGATGAGCATATTTCTAACACAAGGAGGAAATGGTCGCTAGGAGGGAATTACCGTTAGGAGGATTATTTAAAACAGTCTGCATATTGGTTGCTATGCAGGCCAATATGGCTTGTCCTATAAGAAAGGGGAATCCGCGTCATTAAGACAGGGCGGATAAGTAAATCTGTCACGGCGCCCCCAGGTTGAGTTTATAGGAATCTAACAAACGTTATCACCCTTCCACAATTGCAGGCGCCAAGCACTAAGCGCCAACAGTACCGTGACTCCGTACATGTTAAGTACTCGTTGACAATACTATACTATACTATACTATACTATACTATACTATACTATACTATACTATACTGTTATGTTCTTTAATAATGTGTGTTATCCTGAGCTCTCACTTTCTATACTGCAACCCGCTCCCTGATTAACTGAACGACAGTCCAGGTTTGGAGCGATGTTTCAAAGGCATAGCCTTCTAATGTCCAAACCACACCGACATTGAGGTTGAGGGGGATGTTAGATCCATCATAAGCAAGGCCCTGTCTATGAAGGTATTATGAAGCCTCTCAGTCCGACTGTTACTATGGCCATTGCAAACGCCGTGTCATGACCGTCGGCCATCGATGAAAGAAGTGCTATGATGGCCTTTTGAATAATCTGGAAAATCCTTACCATTGTTCTAGTGGAGAGTTTTTCGATGTCATGTTTCTCTTAAAATTTTTTAAGACGCTTCGGTTCCTCTTTTCGAGGAACCATCAACGAATACAAGTTTAGGATAACACACGTTATTAAGGAACATAACATATACTATACTATACTGTGATATACTATACTGTGATATAATATACTGTGATATACTATACTGTGATATACTATACTGTGATATACTATACTGTGATATACTATACTGTGAGGTACTATACTATACTGCTAGATTCTTCTTGTTGCGTCAGGTACTCTGTTTACTATATTTTTTTGTTGGTGGTTCTCCAGAGGGAGGTTTGTGGTATGTAGAGGGAAGTTTGACCTCAGGGTCACCTGATCAACCGGTTGTTGCTATGTGCTTGGCTTTTCAATAATTACCATACAGTAAAACTGGACAGAACACCATACTGCTTACCTTTTCTGACATACTAATATGGTGTATAATTCTGAGCACTGATCCTGTTATGGTATGCAATAGCTTGGCCGTAATTGGCCGGGATGGGCCGTAATTGGCCGGAATTGAGGGCCGCGGCCGGAATTACAGGACCTCCAAAAGTCTATCACCGAATAATGTTTTGACTCCAAAAAAATATGCATTGTGAAGTCCGGAATTCCAGAATTCTAACTAACCCACTTTTATTTCTGTAAGATGAAAAAAAAGTCATTTGCGTTGGGCCTTTTTCTGCTGGGGTAGCCTGGTGTACGGGTGTGTTTGCGCTTTCGCATCCCCGGTTTACCCCCCCTCTCCCCCAGTTCCGGCAATCCTAATCAACCATACTTAAATGCCACCTAACCTTAACCAATTCCACATGGAGATCCCCCCCCCCCCCAAAAAAAAAAAAAAAAAAAAATTAACCATTACACTGAATAAAGAATGCTGATAGATTACTGAGGGTATCAGCATAGAAATAAAAAAAAAGTTGTAAGAGGTACAGTAGTAGATTATTTTTTTAATTGAAGTAGAGTGCGTAATCAGACTTGAATACACACCACTCTATTCTCTATATTTTTTTGTTGATGGTTCTCCAAAGAGAGAAATCACGCTACTTAAATACTTGGCAACGGCGTCAACTAGTCAACCGGTCTTTTTTAGGTGTTTGCGACAAACCACTTCTCCCGCCAATAGCCGTCATTGTTCTTGTTCGTAGCACCAACCGATACTATACCATCTAATGGTAAAGTCGTTTACTTAAGCGTTCCTATTTGAAAAATACGAGTGTTGGAGTTTTTATAAGTAGTATTATTGAACCATATTGAGGAGTTACTGGTGTGTTATTTGGGATATTTTGGTGGTTTTTGTTAGCTTTTTGTTAATACGTCACGTGCTCTGTTTACCATATTCATTCGCTGATAATTCCTCAAAGAGAGGCATCTGAGCTGCTTTTTTAGTATTTTCAAGAGAAGGGTGACTGGTAGATGGCTAGTAGATGGCTAGTAGACGGCTAGTAGATGGTTAGTAGATGACTGGTACATGGCCTTATACAATGAACATGCTTAGTATCACTCAGAGAGGCTTCATAATACCTCGTAGAGAACTACCTATGGTGGTTCTGACACTTATATGAACTCTTGTCTTTTTGTTCTACTTTTGATCTTATATGCACTCCGATCTTATTGCTCTTATATGCACTCTGGTATTTTTGCTTTTATGTGCCCTTCTACTTTTGTTCTTACGTGTACCCTTTTCGTTCAGTCTTATGTCTACTGCTATCTACCTTGAATACTCACTACTCTCATCCTAATCCATGGGTCCAAGAAATGGAGTGCCACAGAAACACGGGTTATACACAGGAACCTTGAATTTATTATTATTTTCACCTCTATTTTTTTTTTATTCAGCATAACTCATTAATTTAAACTTTTCTATGTTGACTTTGTTACGCCAGAATATCATTTCTAATCAGAGTCCTGCATATACCCGCACACTATCTCTGCGAGTCTCCGTCTTCCCAAAATCTCCATGTCAGCACCTCCCTTTTCCCGGAAAAAGCTCCAGCACCAGAATTTGGCGGCCATTCAGGACCCGCCGGTGCTTGGAAAGCTCGATTCTTCTCTCAAGAAAAATCTCGGCTTTATCAAGAAAATCCGCACGGCTTGTAGCCTGGACTCCATAAACGAGTCCATTCTCAATGATATCCGGACGCTTTCTCTCGAAAAATACCTCTCGGAGATCATCCCGGCCTTCTATGACCGCATGGTGGTGCTTACCAAGGCGGAAGATATTTCGGCGGCCGTGACTATCTTCCTGAGCCTTTTTCAGCGCTTCAAAACGGCGTTTTCAGCGCCAATGCTTGCTCTTTTGGTCAACTGCATCTTCCTGGACTCGCTGCCTGCCCGGGAACGGAGCACATGCGTGGCAGTGGTGTTCGAGCTCAATTTAGTGTCCATAGCGTCCCGCTTCTCCGACTGTGCTCCGGAATACCTTTCCGACCAGGCGCTGCGTGTGGCTACCAAGTTTCTGGACCATAACGTGACCATAGTGCTGTTGCGGACGTTGATGGGGGCACAGGCGGAATCCAGAGGGCTTCCCATTATGGCGTCGTTTATTCGTCGTTTCGAAGACGAACTCATTAAATCGAGGGACGTGAATCTCGGAACACCTACTGAGGGCTCCATCGACGACGTCCCTTATATTCCAAAAGATTTAGTTCTTCCCGTTGAACCCGAGGAACTATCGCCTTCTCCCGTAAGGGTTCTTGAGGCTTCGGAGAAAGTTAGCTGCCAGCAACTCTTGACTCATATCCAACAGCTCTTGGAACGGTACTGCACAAAAAACCTCCAGGAATACGAACGGCTCCAGCGCCAGGAGCGCAAAGAACGCCGAACCGCCGAAAATACCGCCATCAAGTACGGAAAGGATTTTGAAAATGCTCTTCTCGATACCCTTGCCCAGGATGTGGCCTTCCATAAGCTCCACCTCCAGCCTATGTGCAGTCTGCTAGGCCTAGAATTTCCCCAAGAAAAACCCGCTCCCACACCCGTACCTCCGGAAGTGGGCTTTGTTTGGTGGAGTACGCCCCAAGAAAAGGCCTTTTACGATGAAATTCCCGTTTTGGACGACCTTCTCGCCGACAAAAGGCTCCATACTAAAGTTTATGCCAAGCTTTCCGAACCAGAAAAGGTGCAGGTGTTTCTAGACTCTTTGGCCGGGGTTTCCCGGGAAGTGCACCTTGAAAAAGCCTCGGTAGCTCTCAATACCTATGTGCCCAATAACAAGGCGACTCATAACCGGATCCTACGCTTTTTCATTGATTCTGCCAAAACAGATGCGCTTAGTTTGCTTGCCAAATTCATCAAAATCAACCTGGCCTACTTCGAGAGCTTTCTCTTGGACTTAATCACGCAGATCGATGAAGGGTTCCGGTCGCAGATGTATACCGGAAAAATCAACTACCGAAATGTGGTGTTTTTTGGTGAGTTGGTGAAGTTCAAGCTTGTACCGTCCCACCTTATATTCCATAAGCTTCGCAACATGACGGTCAACTTGTTTTCGTCCAATAATATCGAGATCTTGATGCTTTTTTATGAGCGTCTTGGCAAATTCTTGCTCTACGAGCCTGAATACAGGGAAAACACTCATAAAATGCTCCAGTTGCTCCGTGAAATGTCCCGACACGCCGGGTTAAGCCAGTATCAACGACTTTACTTGAACAACCTTTTCCTTAATATCGATTCATTTACCGGAAAAGTACCTGTGCAGGACCAGACCCAACCTTCTCAAATCCGGTCGGATTCCCATGAGTTTTTTCGCCAAATCTACACTCAAGTGCTCAACCCGAAAACATATTTTCGTGTGGCCAAAGTTATGGAACACGTGGACTTCTCCAAGAGTCCTCATGCAGCATCGGACTTTGTGAATGTCTTCCGGACACCCGAAAATCTTCGTCTGGACACATACCTTTTAGCAGCTCAAACAATGCTCCACCTCCCGAGCCAGAGCCGATTTGTGGTGCATCAGGTAGTGCATATGCTTACTCAACAATTGATTTCTGGTCTCGAAGAAAACGACTACCGGAAAAACGTGGCCCGGACAGCATTAGTCCGTTTTCTAGCTGCCATGTGCAATGCCGGCGTCTTGCCGTTTGAGGCTATCTCTGATGCTCTCTTCAAAATTGTGTGCCATGGATACAGGAACAACTTCCCCACGCCGGACCAGAGCCCAGCAATCGATCCTCGGGATAATTACTTCCGGGTGCAATTGTGCAGTACGCTTCTCAAAAGCGTTGATTTAGAAAGGGCCCGGGTTCAAGGTTTGCTCTTCTCAGGGCTCAAGTCCGTGGAGAGTTTCCTCTACTTCTTGCAATATTTCTGCTACTGTAAAGTACAGCCTTTTCCAAGGGACATTGAGTTTGGGTTGCTGGATGTATTGGTCAAGGCACGTGACCTAGGCCTTACGGTGGAGTGGCCCAGGGACATTTCCGGTGCTTTAAAACGGCTCCAAGACTTCATGATGAAGGAAAAGGAGAAAGAAAGAGGGCAAACTGAAGGTAATGGCAAATCCGACGAAGGAGAAAGAGAGGAAGACGAACAAGAGGGAGGTGAGGGAGAAGTTGATGGTGAGACTTTATACAGACTGAACCTTTCGGGACTCTACAGCGAAAGCGAGTCTGAAAGTGAGTCTGAAGAGTCTGGGGTGGACGAATCAGGTGATTTGGAGGAGTTGGAAGACGAGGATTCGGAAGACGAGGAATTGGATTCAGAAGAGTCTCATTCGTCAGACTCGGACTTTGAATCGGACTCCGAAATAAAGAATGAATCGGATGCAGAGGCTGAGCAGAGGCAATTCCAGCGTCTGGTCCACGATTTCGCCGTGCGTCAATTTGACGAGTCCATCCAGCTGATCATCAAAGAAGCTGCAACACCCAGAGGACAAACACCATTGAAGATGCCGGACCCAGCAGCATACAGCATACAGGAAACAAACACGACATTGTTAACATCAACATCAACACCATCGTCCACATCTGTTTCTGGCTCAGGTCCAGGTCCAGGTCCGGGCAGTTTCCGCTTCGTCTCCCGTTCCAGCCAGCCCCGGGACTTGCACTTGCCTTCCAACAGTCGATTTGTTTCCAACTTCAGCAACAAGCAGGCACAAGAAAAGCTCAATCGTGAGAAGATTTCCAATCTCATCATCAACATGTACCAATAGGTAGGGATGTCAGAGGCACATTCAAAGCGAGGCATCAGAAGTCAAAGGAAGGATCAAGATTCATTTGGATCACATGTGTGAAAGTCTATGCCAAGGTAAATTGTTGGTCTGCGTTTCATCTCCCGACTGAAAATCTGTATCAGCTGCAATCAAACTGCGGATTTAGGCAGTGTCAACCAATACTAGACAGTCAATCAATATTAGACAGTCAACCAATTTATTAGTCAGAAGAGTGATGGCTCGGCTGTAAATTGGTATAGACTAAAGAACAAGAGGCAAAAAAACTAAAGAAGTGAGCTTGAAGGCATTTAAAGGTAGTTCAAGGAAATTACAAAAATTTATAGGGAGTTCATGGGTTTTTTGGTTTTGAAATTTCTACAGCAGAGTGAAGATGGGTGCGAAATATAATAGACATTCCAATTTTGCACCCCTCCATTACCCCTCCAATACCCCTCCAATACCCCTCCAATACCCCCTCATTACCCCTCCATTACTCCTTCATTACCCCTTCATTTTCGGGCATCTCAAGTGGACCAAAAACTAACCAAGACGTCCAATGCAGTCTTTTTTTGGAAGTCCCAGAGAACATGAAGCATAGGTTCTTTAAGAGGAAAAAAAGACCCTAGGAAAAGGATATACAGGAGTAGTGTCCAACACAATTACTGATTATTGATTCA
This sequence comes from Metschnikowia sp. 00-154.1, assembly GCA_002370645.1. Lineage (NCBI taxonomy): Eukaryota > Fungi > Ascomycota > Pichiomycetes > Serinales > Metschnikowiaceae > Metschnikowia > Metschnikowia sp. 00-154.1. Next base: position 12,051 of record NKZI01001653.1, on the reverse strand, counting down.
ATTTCTCATTCAATTACTTAGTTCAATTACTGAGTTCACTTACTTAGTTCAATTACTGAGTCCTTGGATTACAAAGAGTGCATTTTCAAGCTATAGGCAAGAGAGTCTTTGGTACTATCTGTTTCTGATAGTTACAGGTAAACCAGTGTCTTAGATTCTTGCAAGCACGTAAATTACCTATTCGAAACTATATTCGTTAATGATTCCCCAGGAAGAGGAATCGGCCACCATTAAGTACTCTGTTGGAAGGTAGCCGAAGGGGTATAGTGGTTGTGAACCAAGAAGGGGTGTACATTTGCGTGGCATAAGCAGATTTACATGAGCGACCATCAGCCTTACCACACTATATTCTGGAACAGGCTGTGCTGTCATGAGCTAGATTTACGTTATCATGAGCTAGATTTACACTTTATCTTCTTCATGGATCTCCAGAAACGACTGAAACAATGTTGCTTCGCTATGTATCACATGAATCCGATGCTCACGTGCTCATGGCCAATAGCCCGCTGATAGTATTGAAGTATTTGGGCGCGACTGAAAATGCCCTTCGTGATATGTTTGCCGAAGCAGTGAAGTACCAGCCCTCGATCATCTTTATGGATGAGATTGATTCTTTGGAAAAACTCGACCAAGGCCTGGACGATACCGGAGAGACTGAGTCTCGTTTTGTTACCACACTCTTGATCATGGTGGATGGAATGGGCGATTCTGGATGAGTGGTGGTGGTCGGGGCTACTAACCGGCCCAACTCGATCGACCCAGCTCTTCGGTGTGTCCTGGGAGTTTTGACCAAGAAGTGGAGATCGGGATCCCCGACTTTGATGTAAGGGCCCAGATCCTTCAGAAACAGCTCTCCAAGATGAACTCGGAGAGATGCAATGTCCTGCAGGAAGAGGTTCTTAGCATTGCACTGAAGACCCACGGCTACGTTGGGGCTGACCTCTCTGCTTTGTATAGGGAAGCTGTGATACAAGCCATGTGAACCAAGAAGGGATGTAGTAGCTGTAGACCAAGAAGGGATGTAGTAGCTGTAGACCAAGAAGGGATGTAGTAGCATCGGTTACAGATTAACTAGGCACATGAGCTCAATTCCTATAAGGGTTGTATTCCACACATGTTGGTTTTAACACCACACATAATGAATTTAGGAGTTAAGAGTAAGCAATAAAAAAAACAATTGACCCCACTGCTTGTAGATTAGACAACGCATGTTCCGCAACCATAGTTGCGGCACCAGGTGCACCATAGATTAACCATGGTGTAATGTTCAGCGGACATTGACTGAAAGACACTATCTTCATAGTCTCATCAAGATATGTAAACACTTCAGGAGTGTTTAATTCAATATAAGAAGAAGATGTAGAGTTTTCAGTGTCCTTTGAAATATTAGTGGGTCTGGCTTTTGGACGTATCTTGATATGCCCCAGACAGACTACAAGATTAGACTAATTTCTAACAGCAAATCAGGTATTAAAGCAATGAAAGGTTCTAAGAGGTATGAAGGATCGAAACATACCATGTATAAGGTATCTTCCATAAGACAGTCGATTACAAAAGGTATTGCGACTGTGGAATACATTAAGTCAGCGAAAAACGTCGCGGATATCTTTACGAAACCTCTAGGGAAAAATGCGTTGTCTAATCTACACTGCTACTACCTATCCATAACTGCATCGTCTAAAATCCTGAGTGACGAATATTTTTAAAAGATGGCGTTTGAATTCAAGTGTTTCCCCTCTGAATTCTAGTGTGTCCTTTGAAACCAAGGCTTCCTTCCATTGGTTCATCCGCATTTGGCTCCATTCCGTTTGTACGCCTCGAACATAGCCCGTTTCCCTCCACACCAACGACTGCTTCGTGTATTTATTATCTTTACTTCATTCTGCATTCTGGTTTCTCTGCTATTTTTTCCAGATGGACTTGAGCGACTTGATCTCGTCCGGTTGCCGGTTTTCGTTCATAAAAAAGAAAAGATCGAATTTAGACAATCATCTCTAGAAAGAGTACTAAAATCAGATTGCCATCTGTGGATATCATGAGACACATGAATCTGTAGAGAAGATATCCACCCAATTAAATCAATCAGGTGTATGAGCCAGGTGTATGATAATGAAAAAGATTTTCACTGGAGTATTATTCTTCTCCAAGCTGTCAATCAATTGAAATCATGAACTCATCCAATTGAAACCACCTACAAATGTATAGTACTACTTTATGTACTACTACTGAGTACTACTGAGTACTACTGAGTACTACTGAGTACTACTGAGTACTATTGATTACTACTGAGTACTACTGAGTACTACTGAGTACTACTGAGTATTATTGATTACTACTGAGTACTACTGATTACTACTGAGTACTACTGAGTATTATTGATTACTACTGAGTACTACTGATTACTACCGAGTACTACTGAGTACTACTGAGTACTACTGAGTGCTACTGAGTACTACTGAGTATTATTGATTACTACTGAGTACTACTGATTACTACTGAGTACTACTGAGTACTACTGAGTACTATTGAGTACTATTGATTACTACTGAGTACTACTGAGTACTATTGAGTACTATTGATTACTACTGACTACTACTGGGTACTGCTACTCTACTACGCTATACCACTACTGTTAGATCCACCTTAGGTATCAACTGTTTGAGGTATACCAAGATGCCTCCAAGAACCAGATCAACCGAAAGGTCTCGTATTGATAATACTTCAACGGACACTGACAACTCTTCTTCTCTTCATCCTCCTGAAGTTAACACTTTTCTTGTTAACACTTTTCCTGTTAACACTTTTCCTGCACTATTTACATATTTTGATACGACTATGAGGATAGTGTCGTATAGTGTGAATCATCCACTGGATATTACCCATGGTTAATCAAAGGTTCTCCTGGTACCTCAATTATCATTACGGATTTAGCGTGAACAATTCTATGAGGTGTTTTTTAAACCTATACTGGCTAATCCTAACATTGGCCATTCCATTGTGCCACTACTTTACCATCATTGTATGAGAAACCATGATGAAATTTGAAACCGATTACTACGATGGAATTTGAAACTGAGTACTACGATGAAATTTGAAACTGAGTACCATGATGGAATGTAGAGAGTGTTCCCCCTTGCACCTGCTACAACCAGTTGACTAGGCGATACCGTTGTCAACTATTTAAGTAACCCGACTGCTCCCTCTGGAGAAATTACGTTACACGTTCCTCTGTGGGTATCTACTTGATACAACTTGGAGAAGCTGAGAACCTTGGTGCTATTGAGATAATTAAGCCAATTAAGCCAATTAAGCCAACTGAGCCTGCAAATTGGCTGAACTGACTAAACTGGCTGAGCATGCTAATCTCCTAAACCTTCTGAACCTTCCGAACATACCCCATCAGATAAACCTGCTGCTAAAAAAAAGCTGGTTTCCTCGTTTCTCTCCACCTTCTTGTCTCTTTTGGCCCAGGACCAGCCGTTATCCTCTCGCTACATGGAGGATACGGGAGGCTACCTTCCTTTATACCGTAACTAAGTTCATCTTTGGAATAAGGAATCTTTACACTGTAGGTTATTGTTAGACCCACCATGGGTAGTGTACTATCCATGTAGATGTTGAAAGGCTGCACCACTGGTCGATCAGGACGACCTCCATTCCTGTATGCCGGACTAGTCTATAAAAGGTGCGATGATTCCTCAAAGAGGAACTTTCGGCGAATAAACATACAAAACACACAAAACAGAGTACTGGACGTAACCAGAATCTAACAGTTATATGAGCAATGTAATATCTAACTTGTTATATAAGGAATGTAACCCACTAACTTGATCACCTAGTGTTGGCGCTTAGTGCTTTGCGCCTGCAATTGTGGAAGGGTGATAACGTTTGTTAGATTCCTATAAACCCAACCTGGGGGCGCCGTGACAGATTTACTTATCCTCCCTGTCTTAATGACGCGGACTCCCCCTTCTTATAGGACAAGCCATATTGGTCTACATAGCAGCCAATATGCAAGTTGTCTTAAACAATCCTCCTAGTGGTAATTCCCTCCTAGCGACCATTTCCTCCTTGTGTTAGAAATATGCTTATTTACAGATGCATCAAGTGTTAAGTCTAACACTTGCATGCTCCTCTATTCACGTTTTGTTAGGACACGTGAACCTGAACTTTTCTCACGTCCCAACAGGCACGTGATCATGAAGTACAGATGTCCCACAAGTTCAACACCTAGTGCTTGATGATTGTTTCCTTGATGATCGTTTCCTCGATGATCGTTAAAGGGAACCTTTCGACTTCTTGAAGCCTGGGATTTACCGTTCTTGAGCAGTAAGGATTTGGTAGGTGAGGTGGTGTTTGCATACTTTTCTTTGGGGAGAAATTGAATATGTCATGGAATCCTTTTCTTTAGGCAGCTGAATGAACATAATAAACAGAGTGGTGTACAGTGTTTTTCAAAACTATTCAAACCAGCTGGGCAAAACGATTCAAAGCACACTAGCAAAATTAAACAAACCAATAAGTCAAAAAGGTTCGTACCCCTTCGCATAGTCTTTCAAACCAAATAGCATAATGTTTCAAACCAACTTTCATTAGAATTCAATATTCTGAAATCTGAAATCTTAAACCTGGACGATTGCCTCATATGTACTATATTTGAGAGTCTTGCAGTACCAATCAAGGGTCAAAACGGACGGAACTGCACTGGGTTCCTTGTGAAGAGAAGATAACGCCAAATCCACAACGACAGTTGCGGCACCAGGAGGTCTGGTAATTAACCAGGGTGTAACATCGAAGTATTAACAATACGAGATCTTTTGGTGGGTCTGGTTCTTGGAGGCATCTTGGTACACCTCCGGCAGTTGATGTTGATTGAATTATCTAATTATAAAATGGTAAAATGGGGTGGTGGCACCATTTTATATCTGGGGATTCTTCCTTTATTGTCTAATCCACTGTCTTCAACAATTGATTGTCTCGGAAAAAACTGATTGCCTGATAGTTCGCTAGCCTGTGAATATCAGAGCGCGCTCTCTCGATCGCCGTTTTTCAACAGTATAAATGTATAGTGTATAGTGTATAGTCTAGTGTGGTATAAATGTACAGTGTATAGTGTATAGTCTAGTGTGGTATAAATGTACAGTGTATAGTGTATAGTCTAGTGTGGTATAAATGTACAGTGTATAGTGTATAGTCTAGTGTGGTATAAATGTACAGTGTATAGTGTATAGTCTAGTGTGGTATAAATGTACAGTGTATAGTGTATAGTCTAGTGTGGTATAAATGTACAGTGTATAGTGTATAGTCTAGTGTGGTATAAATGTACAGTGTATAGTGTATAGTCTAGTGTGGTATAAATGTACAGTGTATAGTGTATAGTCTAGTGTGGTATAAATGTACAGTGTATAGTGTATAGTCTAGTGTGGTATAAATGTACAGTGTATAGTGTATAGTCTAGTGTGGTATAAATGTACAGTGTATAGTGTATAGTCTAGTGTGGTATAAATGTACAGTGTATAGTGTATAGTCTAGTGTGGTATAAATGTACAGTGTATAGTGTATAGTCTAGTGTGGTATAAATGTACAGTGTATAGTGTATAGTCTAGTGTGGTATAAATGTACAGTGTATAGTGTATAGTCTAGTGTGGTATAAATGTACAGTGTATAGTGTATAGTCTAGTGTGGTATAAATGTACAGTGTATAGTGTATAGTCTAGTGTGGTATAAATGTACAGTGTATAGTGTATAGTCTAGTGTGGTATAAATGTACAGTGTATAGTGTATAGTCTAGTGTGGTATAAATGTACAGTGTATAGTGTATAGTCTAGTGTGGTATAAATGTATAGGCTGAATGTGTTGGATTCTTGTTAACCCCTTTAAACCCAATCAATACTATATTCGTTGATATCTAGCTGATGGTAGGGAAGACAAACGAAAATGTACCATGCTTTCACCCTTTGGATGTTTCGTTCTGTGGTCACTTTCCTTAAATTGTTCCTTCGTTGGAAATTTCTGATAACGACTTTCACCGCCTTGACACGAATTGTACATTGTCTAATCCTCCTTGTTGCTCTGACTGTCCGGTCTGACTGTCGGGTCTGTCTATGAAACTCACCCCACTTACTTTGTGTTCTTCAATGTGTTCCCTATTATCCGGATACGATTTCCATATTAGATTCTTGATAGCAACGATTAGGTATTACCGATTACGTATTACCGATTACGTATTACCGATTACGTATTACCGATTACGTATTAAACGTGCTAACGAGAATCTAACATCCACTATGCAATACTCTATCATTCTACTAGTTGAGGAACTGATCTCTGTCAATCTGTTCCTGTCCCTATCTCTGTTCCTATTCTGTCTTTTTCGATATGTAGGTCTCTGTCGGTCTCTGTCGGTCATTCTGTCATTCTGTCCAATTTTATCTGTCCCTGTCTCATTTTTGTCTCTTTCTCCTGGTCAATGTATCTGTCTTTTTCGTAGTGTTGAACGAATACCTAGGTAAGCCAATTCATTGAAAATTTTAATGGAACTCTCAGATAACCATGCATAGAAATTTCAGGGCAATATTTCACAAAAAGTTTGTTGGTGTCACTATATGCAGGACTCTACACATGGAAGTATCATTAAGCTTACACCGTCGAATTGTAGCACTGGCCATTCCAAATTCCAAATTTGCTGTCTCTTCCCAAGATCACTTTTTCAGTCTGTTAGTTATTTGAGTAACTCAGGTTACGCCTTAGAGAACCCATCATCGAATACAAGTAACTATAACTAGACGTATTAACAAGACATGTTATCAGAAATAGTCAGAATCTCAGAGTGTCACAAATTCCTCACCTTCAGAAAGTATGACAGTATCAGAGTATGACAGTATCAGGCTAACAGAGTATCAGAGTTTCAGAAAGTCCACGTTTCCCTTTCACATCAGACTATCCCGCTATCTGACCACTTACTCAGGCAATATTAGACTATCCGACTATCTGCAGTGTTAGACCATCATCAAGTCTAAGTGTAAGACAATATCATATCATGCTCAGGCGATTTTCGTATCACAACATCACAATGTCAAAGTATCATACAGTCAGAGTATTAGTGTCATACCAGCAGAGTATGAGAGTGTCAGAGTGTCACACCAGCAGAGTATCAAAATGTCAGAGTATAGCACCATCAGAATACCGAAGTATCAAAGTCTCAGAGTACCAGAGTACCAGAGTACCAGAGTACCAGAGTACCAGACAATCAGAGAATCAGAGTATCACAGTATAAGACTCACATTATCACAGTATCAGTTCCCGATAGTAACATACTCAGACAGTATACTGCACATTTCACACTCCCCCTAGAGAACCTTCACCATGACAACCGTAATGTCGTCCTCCTTCCCCCCAAGGTACTTCTGTCCCGTGAGCCGTGAAAGCTCCTGCGAAAACGCACTGGGAAAGTGTTTATCCTTGGATACCTTGACGACCTCTTGCACGAACTTAGAAGATACATGGTCTAGTGATTTGCCTGAATCGAACTGGTCCTTCAAGAACCGGCCCATATCATCGGTCACCACATTATCCGTGACACCGTCCGTGGCAAAAATCACAATGTCGTCCGCTTGAAGTTGCCACTCGTAATCATCACAATCGTCTGGGCTATTGGAAATATAACGTCTGCCCTGTTTTTCAGCCTCGCGTACAATGTGTTGGGGAATCTTCGACAATTGGTACGGCGTGTTGAAGTTGAGTGTCTGGAACGCAGTTTCTTGGACACACTTAAAGTTCCGGAAGACTCCACACCACGAGTCACCCAAATTGCTAACACGGAGTTTTTTTTCAGGCGTAAATACGCCTACACACGCAGTAGTGCCTCCGATCTCCACTTTGGGCGATGCCTGGACCTTGGAAAAAGCCGATTTGAGGATGTCTCGAGATGATAGCAGAGATTGAGAGCCCTGATCCTCAAAGGTGGTTTTCATAAAGTGGCACAATTCCCTAGAAATGGCAGACGAATCGTATCCTGCATCCGACCATCCACCAACTCCATCAGCTACACCCACAGCAAAATGGCCATCGGAAATCTGATGAGTAACAAACAAATTGTCTTCCCCCGAGGGCAGGAGCTCAGCCGGCGTCTTTGTTCGGTTCTGCTTGAAGATATTGGAGTGTTTTCTGTTTTTGGGCTCATAGGCTACTGCCACGTGATAACTAATGAGCTTCTCAAAGGAGGCCTTATCATAATTATAAGAGGTGGAACTGACAGCCGAAGAAGATGCCGAAAGACTCAGCAAGGAGTCATGAGCAGACCCAGCGCCATCTCCATTTTGGCCAGTTTCCGTCCAGCCCGTCTCAGCCTTGTTGCTGGCGGCGCCGGAGTTGTATCTGCCGAAGCCGAGGTTGCGTCGAAACAACGCCGGCACTGCACAGAGCACGCTACTGGACGTCACGGCTTGTTTGACCACGTGGCCATATTGAGACTTTGCGAGAAACATGGAGACGAGCGCCGAGATTAGCGTGAGGACGATCCAATACTGCTTTGTATACATTTCGCCTGGCTTTTCTGGCCTGTGCGCACGCACCTGGGGAAGCAGCATGAAGGAATGCTGGGGCAACCTTAGCCACGCACGCAGCCAGCACGCGACCACGCACGCAAAGTCCCGAAAAAAAAACTGGCATGACAGAAATGACTGGTGTGATAGAAATAACTGGTGTGATAGAAATACCTGGGATATATGGGAAACCAGGTAAAAATGAATGAGAACTGGACAAAAATATATGTGGTGTTTGTTTCTGGGGAAAACAGGTAAAAGGGTGATTTAATATAAGGAGATGGTTTTTTTTAAAAAAAATATAAACGAATAAAAAAATAATCAAAAAGAACCAAAAAAAAAATCAAAAAAGAACCAAAAAAATATTAAAAAGAGAACCAAAAAAATAATAAAAAACGAATCAAAAAAATAATAAAAAAAGAACCAAAAAAAATAAATGGGATTTTAATACATTTTATAGGGCTTGTGTATTATTGGAGGTTGTGAGGTTGTGAGGTTGTGAGGTTGTGAGGTTGGGATATGGTAAATTATTGAATGCGAGTTTGGGATGCGGGTTTGGGTGGGTGGAATGCGATGCATGTCATGGGGTGAGGTTGGGTGAGGATAGGTTAATGGTGCGGATAAAGAAGGCAATGTGTAATGCATGAGATGGTATGCGCATAGCTTCAGAAAGGCTCTTAGGTTATGGATATGATGGATACATGGAGGAGATGGAGGGATATGGAGGGGGAGGAGATGGAGGGATATGGAGGGGTAGTATCCAGTGAAGGGGTACTGTGAAGTACTGTGAAGTACTGTGAAGTACTGTGAATTACAGTGGAGATGTTAATTTCTGGGGATAAAGGTAGGAGTTAAGGTGGGAGTTGGGGTGGGAGTTAACGATATTGGTGGAGGAGGAATTGGATGTGTGAGTATGGGAATATAGAGTGGATTTAATTAGGAGTGGATTCAATTAGGAGGAATGGTCGAATAGTATGTTTTATTGGATGAAAATGGATTTGGAGATTTTAGTGGAGTTCTTGAATCGAGTGGAAATCTTGGGTGGACCTTGGATGGGGTTTGAAGGGGCTGGATGGGGATGGGGAGTGATGAGGCTTGTTGGGGGGTGACGAGTGATGGAAGCGATAGGAAGTGATGGGAAGTGATGGAAGCGATAGGAAGTGATAGGAATGAATGAAAGTATTTGGTAAAGCCAGAGATTATAGACTTTGCTGGCTGGAAATAGACCTATTAGTGGCTTTTCCCAAATCTTCAGTGGAACGTCAAAAATAGCTCCCTTTTTTATATTGGAGACCATTTCTCCAGATTAAAGACCTGTTCTCCAGTGGTCATCTATTTTTTGTCTGCTATTGACTTGCAGCCATGCACCACCATAAATGAATGCATGGAAATCGAGGACAGAAAAGCTCGTTTGAATATAACAGTATAAAAAAAGTGTTATACTCATTCTGATGGTGGTTCTTATGGAGTTGTGAGCCCTCCCATTCCTACTTGGATATCCACATGTGGTCTTTCTCGTCCATTATGTTGGCAAACACTGCACCTCCAATGAAAACCATCTTAGGGGTGTACGTCTCCTCCTTAGAGGATCTTCGAATCTGACCTTGAATTTATCTAACCTTGAATTTAACTGACCTGGAAGCATCTCTATGCGACACTCTCATCAGCCACGACTGCTTCAATTCCTTTTCTGATTTTATGACTCAATGATATTTATTACCACCAACAATGGTTTCACGGTCGAAGCCTTTTTTCAATAAGTATAACAGCTCTTGAGACTGCTATTGGTCAGTGCTATGGATACTGAGTATTATAACTTCGACGACCTGATTATGGATTGTTTGCACTTGCACCTGATTAACTATGGGAACGTCACGAAGAATGGTTATGTACGAGGTGTTTCATTTTTTGCTGAGTCCCTGATGTCAAGTTTTTTGTTTTTTTTTATCTCTTGATCGAGGGCTTGACCATAGACAAGATACTGAACCAAGATCATCATGACTTCAAGAATGACAAGACAATGAGGATATTGAAGAAGTCAATGTGAACAAAGTATCTCTGCTTTCCATCGTTGAAGTCAGGAGTATTTGAAACCAGCCAAATCTGTAGATCCACTTATGTTTCTTTGACTGATAATTTTGACCATTTTCTTGAGAAATTCTTGACCAATTGACCAATTCTTGACCAAACAGAAAACTTGAAAGAAACAAAATAACTCAAATTAAACAATGTTTTCCAGTAAACTGTACCGTAACAATACGGGTGGTGCTGAAATAACTGGGATTTCCTCTTTTGGAAGAGAAAGTTGCGAGGGAATTTCCTTGACAGGGTATTTGAGTACAAATGTACTAGAAAGATTGGAAATAGGTACCTTTCTGAATTTTGTTTGAATGGGTCCACTGAAGGTATTTCCCATGACATCATGTAAGTCCTGTCTTATATAGTTTAATAAGCCTTGTGTATAATAAATAAATATATCTCTTATTTATTATATATCAGTTCGATAGAAGTTGGTTAGCCTAGTCATGTGACATCATCTAGCTCGATTAGTTTATATATCTAACCTTTTATAACATTTAATCCTAAAATATAACTAGCTTTAGTATTTGGTGGCTACACTCAGATTATTCTTTAAAAGAAGACGAAATTGCGGTATATCCTATTGAAACGGATCTTTCATTGCAGGCATGTCAAGCTACGGTGGTGCCTTTAGCAGGCTTAAGTCGATTAATTGGTACATCTGTTTATCAAGGTCAGAATCCACACTTCCACTGCCACGACTGGACTTCAAGTGCTCCAACTTACTACTAACTACTACTACTACTACTACTACTACTACTACTACTACTACAGACTACTACTACTACTACTACTACTACAGACTACTACCACTACCACTACTACTACCACTACCATTACTAAAGACTACTACCACTACTACTACCACTACTACTACCACCACTACTACCACTACTACAACCTGTTAGATCCACCATAGGTAGGGCCCTGCCTATGAAGGTATTATGAAGCCTCTCAGTCTGATTGTTACAATGGCCATTGCAAATGCCGTTTCATGACCATCGTTGTATGAAGTACTATGATGGCCTTTTGAATATTCCAGAACAATCCTTAACATTGTTCTATGGAGAGGTTTTCGGTGCCAAGGTTTTCTCAAAGGTATATAAGCCACTCTGGTTCCTCTCTTTGAGGAACCATCAATGAATACAAGTTTAGGCTAACACACGTTATTAAAGTACATAACAAAAGCACTAAAACAGACTAATACCACCAACACCACCACCACCAACACTACTGACTACTGACTACTTTTACTGCCACCACTACCATTATACCATACATTTTACTATACCATAAACTCTATTAGACTATGCTAGACTATGCTAGACTATGCTACACTATGCAAGACTATACCTGACCACCATAGACTATATCCTACTATCTCTATACAATTTAACTTCTACTTAGTCTCTCTCATCTCTTGATACGT
>NKZI01001651.1:0-16546 GCA_002370645.1 Metschnikowia sp. 00-154.1 | reverse complement strand
AGTGTAGTGTAGTGTAGTGTAGTGTAGTGTAGTGTAGTGTAGTGTAGTGTAGTGTAGTGTAGTGTAGTGTAGTGTAGTGTAGTATTTTCATCTGTATTGGGTGAATTGCTAATAGTTTGGACCCATGACAGCTGATGACTGGCTACTCTGGTAGACATATAGACATATAGCTATGTATTTATAGTGATTAGGATATTTAGCTTGAGAGCAAAAAGTGGCTGGTCTTCAAGCCATGCTGAGACTTTTCAAAAGTTCTCTGCTTCAACAGATGCTTCAGTTACTCGCCATAAGTTCTCTGCTTCAACATAAATGCTTCACAGACTCGGCACAGTTCTATTTTCAGAATCCAAACATGTCAGGAATCCCGACTATTTAGACTTGAACCACTTTCTCCTCCTTCCCTTAGTGCTCAGGCCGCACCTCTCCTGCTAAGGCTCGCATGGCCAACGCCAAATCCCACCGCAAGACCCGCGCCTCCTTCTCTATACTCTTGCCCGCAACTTGGTCAAAGTACGAGCAAAGCCGCTCGTTCTTCTGCGTAACCTCCAAAACAAGCTCTTCGCCCGCCTGCATCTCGTCATGCATCTTCTTCTGCTCATGTATCATCTGCATGCGCATGAGACGCTTCATCTCCTCGATCTGAACCAAATGGAAGTCTTCGCGGTAACTCTCGCGGATCTTCACGTCTATGTAGTACCGAATCACCTCTTTGGAATATTCATGCAAGCTTTCAAACCGTTGCGTGGCCACGTCGCTGCCCCATTTGATTTGCGTTAGGCTCCGGAACAAAAACTCAAGCACCAACTCCATCTGTTCGGCTTCTTGGAAAAGTGCTAGTCTTTCCAAATTCACCACTCGACGGATTGTCGCAAGCCTCTGTAGAACCAACGACTTGGTGCCACGTGCACGGCCTTGCAGAATATGAAAGAACATCACCTTCTTCAACCGCAAACTCTGCTCGTATAGTTTTTCACTGACTCGGTAAATCTGAAGACCTTTTAAGTCGGGGCTTTTGACAACCTTCACTGCGCAATTCTCTGGAAAATCGGGGCTTTCTTCTGATAACTCGTCACTATCCAGTGATTCAGAAAGTATACCGTTGCCCGATTTCACTCCACCGGTACTTACAACAGAAACAGATGGCAAGTCACAGTCGAAGCTCTGGAGCTCGTTTCCTGGAGTCAACTCCGCAAACACATTAATCACAAACTCAAGCAGCGCCAAGTCTTCAACGCTAATGGTTCTGGTGCCCATTAAAGATGAAAGCCATAAAATGCATGCCCGGGAAAATGTCCGGCTCATTTGCCCATCCATTGTAGTATAGTGTAGTGTAGTGTATTGTATGAATAAAACACAAAAACAAAAGTAGTAGGTGCGAGGCACGTGATTCAGTGGAACACGGCCTTTCTTGCATATTTCGCTGCACTAGCCCCACTAATGGGAAGTGCGGGCCGAGATGGAATAGTTTGAGTAGTCCACGGTGATGAGGTCGGAGAAAATGGAGCCCAGGGAGCTCTGTGCCCGCGTCATCTGGGCAATATCCTCCATTTTGGTCCGCACATACTCAACCACCGTGGCAAACTTGCCCAGTGACCGCTCATCATGAGACTCGAGCAGCTCTAGCAACGCCAACTCCTCAACCACCTTGGCAAACTCCATGTTGCGGTCCATGTTGGCCTGTGTAGGGTCATCCTCTGGTTCGTCCCGATGCTGCAACAAAATAAGCCAGGAATGCGCAATTTGATCGTATGCCATGGCATGTGTATACTGGAACTCCTTATTCTTGAACTGCGGGAGTTCATGAAGCATATGGGTGATGACGTTGATCACGACACACAGGTCGTGAAGAGTGGTTCCTACCGGCGGAAGCAAGTCAAGCACAAAGTCCGAGATACAGTGCAAAAACTCCATCAAATAAGGTTTCACCCGAATATACGAATAGTCGCTTTCGGTCTCACATTTATATGGCAACGCCTGGCGAATAGCATTAGCCTTGACTTTTATTAGCTCCACCGACTGCGCCACCCCCGGACGAGGGGCAAGTTCCGCTACCGTGTGCGCTATTTGAGGATGATGTGAAATGACAGCCTGGAAAAGGTCCTGAAGCGATTTATGGTCTAGAACCTCCACTAGACGGTTGACGGGTAACTTCTGGCCGGCAATACAGGGGTTTTTCGTACGTTTGAAGCGTCGGTTCGCGGCATTAGATTGGCTGTAATTTGAAGGGTGAACATGGTGTTTTTGGGTACCGTTCAGGGCGTGGAAATGGTGTTTTTGGTCGGGGTTTGTGGAGCGGAAATGGTGTTTTGGGGGGATATTTGCCGCTGGCGGTACATCTTCATCAAGAGGGCGTTTTTTGGACGCCGAGCCGAGGACCGGGGCTACAGCAAGTTGGGGCATGTTTTGTGCAGTATAACGAAGCTGCTACGTATGGGGTGCCGGATATAGAAGTGGTGGGAAGGAAGGAAGAATAGGCGGAAAAGTGTGACTTGCGATGTGAAACTCAAGCTGATACACAGGTGCAGGATCACGCGAGGATGTTTGTGTGCCGGAGAATGCAGGTACTACGATCACGTGATCAGTCATCTGATATAGTGGCACGTGATCAGTTATCCAATCAGCCATTCCGTCTTCACCAGACAACCTCGGTGTCAAAGAATAGCTACAGCTTGTTGAAGAATGGAAAACAGGTTTTTTGTTTTTTTGCATTTACTATGACTTTACAGTACGCATGCACTTTTTCCGTTCTAGTTCTCTGAGAGACCATTCTAGTACTCTGAAAGACCATGCCTGATAGGCCTTAATGGATATCGATCTGGAGCAGAAACTATATTCTGGTACCAGTTTGAACTTCCTCTTGGCCATGACATTGATTCATTGACTGGTCATTTTATTCATCGGTAGGTATTTATTGGTATCCTGTGACATCGACGAATCAATCGGTATCGTTTGTCGGGTTCTCTGACATTCACTTTGAATTCCGCTTTCAATTCCTTGGTATTGATCGTATGCCTCTGGATTGCATTATTGTTCTCTGATTTAATTGTCAATCTAATTCTTTAGATTGATTCTGACTCGCTGAGTTGATCCCTGGATCTGTTCTGTTTAATAGTAATCGTTGCTCTCGAATTCAGAGTCGCTAGCGTTGGAAAAGTCGCTGGCACTTTCACTTCTCACATCGTAATCGGCCTCGTTAAAACCTGCGTACCGGTTGCGCTTGAGCTCCACCTCATCATCCGACTCCTTATCGTCCTCGTCGGTGATTTCGTCGTCGAGTTTGCGGGCATCATCGGATCCCTGCACCCCGTCGTTCTCCTCCTTCTCCTCCAACTCAATCTTCAACTCGTAAACAATGTCAAAACACTCGGCCAAAAGCGCATTAAGCGTGCCTTGGCCTTCTGGCACCTGGTTGTTAACAATGAACTTTCCGTCATGCCTTAGGTTATCAAGCGAGGCCAATTTGAATTGGAATGGGAATAATTCCCGTAAGTTGTTGAGGCCGTCCACACGTTTGATCTCCAAAAGACACCTTCTAACAGTGGTCAATTGGTTGTGTATGGGCTGCAAAGATTCGGAAACCGGCTCCGAACTCTCCAAAAGCTTGTAGATGGAGGCGTAGTTCCGTCTTAAAAGGTACAACACCAAAAGCTGGATTTTTTTCATGCGCCGGCCGTCGCCCTTGCGCAGGTCAATGAGCTTGTTGAGCTCCATGCGTTTATCATCGATGTTCTTGAGCGATTTCTGGTACGTGTATAAGTCAGTTTCACGCAATGTCCATCTTCGGGTGATCAAGAGGTTTTCCAATGTTTGCTTGATGGTGATCAAGTCTGTGTAGAGTTTTTTAAAGCAGGAGATGATTTCGCTCTGCTGCTCGTCTTCCATAGATAATGTTTCAAACTGGCTGGAGATGCCGTTGTCCTGCTGGATATCAAGGTCGTTGACGAGGTTGTTGCAGTCATCAAGAAGACCATTAAGCACCATCTGGGCGCTTTCAGATTGGTCCTCTGTACCCTGCACGGTGACAAAAGTACCAGCGGAGTCCCTTTCTTTCCCGATTTGCTTTAAAACGGCCTTGATCTCGCTGATCTTCTCCTGCATGTCGTAGTTCTTTGCATCAATAGTCAAGTAGTTGAAGAGACTCTTGCGGACAGCAATCAACTGCAAGTAGATTGGTTCCAAGTCGGGCGGGATCTTCTGGAATGTATCCTCAAGCTCTTTGTACACACGCAAACACTTTGCCAACTTATTACGCAAAAGAAGGGTTTCCTCCCTGCGATGATTAAGCGTGCCGTCCTCAATTTCATCTTCAGTAGTGTTTTCATCCAGCTGGGCAATGATCTGCAGAATCTCTTCAAGCCGGGCCTTGATCGGATTTAAATCTTCAGCCGAGTACACTTTACACTCCTTCAAGTGCGTCAAGAGCTTATACACCGTGGACAACGATGAGTAAGTGGCCGGAGCAAACTTGGTGAGGCCACAGGTCATAAACGAAAGAGAAAGAAGTTGCCACACATCATCCACCAACAAATCCACGCCATTGGGCAAGTTCAAAGTCATACCCTTGAGTTCCTCATCCTTCCGAACGATGCTGAGCTCGTGGAGATCGCGCAAAAAACGGTCGTAGATGGAATACACCTGCTTGGAGCTTATGTAGGCATCGCGGTTATTCTTGAGCTCCAGGAGCGTCTGGTATGTGGATAGGAACGACTCATGGAGGCTTTTCTCGAAGGACGGAACGGTCTTCATTGTAGTGGCAAGGAAGAGGGAACGGAGACTTTGAGCGCGCCCCGCGACCACTGAGTGGGTGTGTGCAGGACGACACCCATATATGTAGGTCTCTAATGGCAAGTCCAGCTAACAGACTGATCAACCAGACAGACCAGTAAGTCAGACCAGTAAGTCAGACCAGTACCTCCTAACCAGAAGGACCAATATATCCAAACCAGAAGGACCAGTACATTCTAACCAGAAGGACCAGTACATTCTAACCAGAAGGACCAGTACATTCTAACCAGAAGGACCAGTACATTCTAACCAGAAGGACCAGTACATTCTAACCAGAAGGACCAGTACATTCTAACCAGAAGGACCAGTACATTCTAACCAGAAGGACCAGTACATTCTAACCAGAAGGACCAGTACATTCTAACCAGAAGGACCAGTACATTCTAACCAGAAGGACCAGTACATTCTAACCAGAAGGACCAGTACATTCTAACCAGAAGGACCAGTACATTCTAACCAGAAGGACCAGTACATTCTAACCAGAAGGACCAGTACATTCTAACCAGAAGGACCAGTACATTCTAACCAGAAGGACCAGTACATTCTAACCAGAAGGACCAGTACATTCTAACCAGAAGGACCAGTACATTCTAACCAGAAGGACCAGTACATTCTAACCAGAAGGACCAGTACATTCTAACCAGAAGGACCAGTACATTCTAACCAGAAGGACCAGTACATTCTAACCAGAAGGACCAGTACATTCTAACCAGAAGGACCAGTACATTCTAACCAGAAGGACCAGTACATTCTAACCAGAAGGACCAGTACATTCTAACCAGAAGGACCAGTACATTCTAACCAGAAGGACCAGTACATTCTAACCAGAAGGACCAGTACATTCTAACCAGAAGGACCAGTACATCCAAACCAGAAGGACCAGTACATTCTAACCAGAAGGACCAGTACATTCTAACCAGAAGGTCCAGTACATCCAAACCAGAAGGACCAGTACATTCTAACCAGAAGGACCAGTACATTCTAACCAGAAGGACCAGTACATCCAAACCAGAAGGACTAGTACATTCTAACCAGAAGGACCAGTACATCCAAACCAGAAGGACTAGTACATTCTAACCAGAAGGACCAGTACATCCAAACCAGAAGGACTAGTACATTCTAACCAGAAGGACCAGTAGATACCGCTATTAGTATAGCTTAGGCCTTGCCGAGGTGTACTGGTGTAAGTGTTGAAGTTCACGCTACTCTACTCTACTACTATATTCTACAATACTACTCTACTCTACTCTACTACTATATTCTACAATACTACTATATTCTACAATACTACTATACTCTACAATACTACTATACTCTACAATACTACTATACTCTACAATACTACTATACTCTACAATACTACTATACTCTACAATACTACAATTTAGCACTATTCAATCACGAATATTACGGAATAGTATCAATAGGATGACTTTCACATTTGGAATCTCACCCTCACCTATAGAAAGAGTTCCATCAACATACCTTAAGGGGCTTTTGACTAGAAGCAGTATGTAAGTTCCTGATTATATCTCTAGTTTTGTTAGTAGCGCAAAGGGTTATGAGCCCTGACCATACTATATCATACTATACTATACTATTCTATACCATACTATTCTATACCATACTATACTATACTATACTATACCATACCATACTATCCATACTATATCATACTATACTATACTATACCATACCATACTATACTATACTATACTATCCATACTATATCATACTATACTATACTATACCATACTATCCATACTACACCATGTTGAGCGTTAGAGATAACACTGTCATAGTCAGGAACAGTCACGGCATTGTTGGCCATTAACTCCAAGAGATATGGAGAAGCAGTAGTCATAGTTATTTCTTTTTCAGAGTTTAAATGTGTTACTGATGTATACTAGAAGGTGTGTAGTATTCAGGTCAATGATGATACCGCTCAACCAAGAGCGGACTCTCCTCTATATATACCTTTCCATCCTGGAATCCTTCTTCCTGCACCGGACTTATTGATACATTGTCTCTGAGGCAAACCTGACTCCTCCTAACGACAAGACCCGGTTGTAATGCTAGCCTTTACTCATACTTCCTATACTGCATGTAACGTCTTGCATATTCAACATACTATACCATACTATACTATACTATACAGTGTTTTTCAAAACCATTCAAACCAGCGCGACAAAACTATTCAAACCAGTGCGACAAAATTATTCAAACCAGTGTGACAAAATGGTTCAAACCAGTGCGACAAAATGGTTCAAACCAGTGCGACAAAATGTTTCGTACCCCTTCGCACATCCTTTCAAACCAACTGGTATAATATTTCACACCAACTTTCATTCATTGAAGAAACTAAGTATTCTGAAATCCTAAATCTGGACGATTGCCTCATACGTACTACATTTGGGATTCTTGCAGTACCAATCAAAGGTCAAAACGGACTGAACTGAACTGAACTGAACTGAACTGAACTGAGCTGAACTGAACTGAACTGAACTAAACTGAACTGAAGTGGTTTCCTTGTTATCCTGCATATAACATCTTGTTAGGGGTGTATGAAACTTTTTGAATTATTGGTTTGAAACATTTTTGTAGTGTGGTTTGAAACATTTTGTCGCACTGGTTTGAATAATTTTGAAAAACACTGTATTCTGTGATTCTGTGAATACTATATTGAGGTTGTTCATAGTACTGTAGGGATTAAGTTTTTTTTTTTGACATCGTAATATAATGTATAATTATGAGCACTGATCCTGATATTGGTATGCGATAACTTGGTCGGAAATGGCCGGAATTGGGGGGCCGCAGCCGGAATTGTACAGCTACAAGACCTCCAAAGGAGCACCACGTAAAGACTATCGACTCCAAAAATATGTCTTGTAATTTCCGGAATTCCAGGATTCCAACAAACCAAGGTTCATCAAAATCCCTTTAAAAAAACGTCGTTTGCGTTGGGCTTTTTTCTGCTGAGGTAGCCTGGTGCACGGGCGTTTTTGCACCCATTCAGTCTCATGCCGAGGTCCAGTCTCATTCCGAGGTCTCTACTATTCTGAGGTAAAAGCACTAGCTTGATCCAGTACCGTTTATTCACTACAATTTGGCAAGTAGTATACTTATAGTATACACTACAGTACTACAGTACTACACTACACTACACTACACTACTACAGTACTACACTACACTACACTACACTACTACACTACTACACTATACTACTACAGTACTACACTACACTATACTACTACACTACTCTACACTACACTACACTACTCTACACTACACTACTCTACACTACACTACTACACTATACTACTCTACACTACACTACTACACTATACTACTCTACACTACACTATACTACTACACTACACTACTCTACACTATACTACCATACTAAACTACTGCTACTACAAGTACAGTGTTTTTCAAAACTATTCAAACCAGTGCGACAAAATGTTTCGTACCCCTTCGCATCCTTTCAAACCAAATGGCATAATGTTTCACACCAACTTTCATTAGAATTCAATACTCTGAAATCCTAAATCTGGACGCTTGCCTCATGTACTACATTTGGGAGTCTTTCAGTACCAATCAAAGGTCAAAACGAACGGACGGACGGACGGAACTGAACTGGACTGGGTTCCTTGGTATCCTGCATGTAACAACTGGTTAGGGATGTACGAAACTTTTTGAATTATTGGTTTGAAACATTTTTGTAGTGTGGTTCGAAACATTTTGTCGCGCTAGTTTGAAACATTGTCACACTGGTTTGAATAATTTTGAAAAACACTGTATTTTCATGAACATCGTGCCTCAGGCAACTGATGTACCTTCCACAATGAAAGACTCTATAGTATATACTATTTTCTACAATATAATAACTATACTGAATTCTTCTACGCCATATTTTTATATACTATCCAAGACCATCCAAGACTATCCAAGACCATCCAAGACTATCCAAGACCATCCAAGACTATCCAAGACTTTCCCAAAAAGACAATATATCGTCACAGAAGAGCTCAATATCAGTGACAAAGACAAATGCAGTTTGAATAGCTTAGTAATTGAATATACCTAGTTAATTTTACTTTCTAGTTATTTAGTTTTGGTGAAACTTGTTCAGTTGTTCAGTTGTTCAGTTGTTCAGTTGTTCAGTTGTTCAGTTGTTCAGTTGTTGTTCTATACTTAATATGTCGTCCACGCTCTTGATTAATTTGCTGGAACACGCAACATGTGCCTGATGAACTTGAGAGATCTCAACACATGTGCTATTGAGAATGAGCAATGACTCATCATTCCAGAAATGGAAGGCGTACTCTTAGAAAGTATAGACTGTGCTTTGCCTTCCTTTGGTAAACCTTGATGAAGGTTTAGCTCCAGCATGAAAGATGTTGAAGAAGGTTTAGCTTCAGTGAAAGACTGAAAGTCGAGCAGAGTTCCTAGACTATATAAGTTAGGACTCTGGCCATAATCCTAGTGTTAAATTAATCAATCAGAATATCGTCTGAGAGGATCATACAAAGATGTCCTCTACTCCCAGACCCACCAGAAACAGCTCTCGTGTAACTCCTCAAGTATATACATCTCTTGATGAGACTATGAACTTTATGTTTACCAATAAGCTATTGAAAGGACCACCTGGCGTGCCCGAGTTAAGGGCACATGAGGAGTTAAGTAATTTACATGTGCGGGTACTGCATGTTCATGTGAAGGCATCCTGATGAAACAATGATGGGTATTGTTGAAGGGAGACAAAGCTAGAGCCAAGTATCTATTGGCTCTTGTCTAGTTCTCATTTAGTTCTCATTTAGTTCTCGTCTAGCTCTCGTCTAGCTCTCATTTAGTTCTCATTTAGTTCTCATTTAGTTCTCATTTAGTTCTCATTTAGTTCTCATTTAGTTCTCATTTAGTTCTCGTCTAGTTCTCATTTAGTTCTCGTCTAGTTCTCATTTAGTTCTCCTCTAGCTCTCGTCTAGCTCCGAGCATTGTCTTGGAGAAGACAATGTAGGTGAGAAATTCATGGAGAGAGATCGTTTAGGAGTTCCCAGGACTAACTATATATAGAGAGGAACCCGCTCTATTCTGAGCGGTATCAATTGTGAAACAAAAGTCACGAACTCACTACTTTACACAGCAATAGAGTTACAAGACAGATGACAGATACGATTAGCAAAGTCCCTTATTTGATAGACTTATTGAAGTCCAATCATGTATCAGTTCCTCTGTACTAGAAGGTACGTGCTAACGCGCAACATAATTATGGGTGCATTAGTACAGTAGCAGTGAAGATAGTACTCCAAGTAGAAGATTAATGGGAGTAGGTTTTTCATCAAGTCTTTGAGGCTTTTTATGGTCTTACAAAGGGTGCCAATAAACAACTCCAAGTTAGCAATACTTTCACCTCAATACTTCAACAGCTCCTTTGTGGTAGAGGGTAGTGGGTGGACTAGATTACTGTACTACTGTATTAAACTTTGCTTTGATATGTGGATTGTGTTCATGAAAGTGCATAGATGAACCATATTCTCCAGTACGTATACACGAAGACAATGAAGATCATTAGTTATGACGTATACTGGTGAGTATGGAGTGCAGGGATTTGGGGTTGGGGTTGGGGTTGAGGTTGGATTATGCCAAGGGTTCGGTTATGGGTTGGCCACACCTAGAATCTTGCGAGAATAGTCCGCCTCGTCCGCCAAAGAGCCCTCCGAAAGCCGGCGCCGTCCCATCATGGCCGGGTTGAGCCGTGGGTCCGAGAGCTCGTCGCCGGCGCTCGCGCTGGCCCGTTTCTCTGCAAACTCGTCTGACGGGTGTACGAAAGGATTGGACATGGGCATGTCGAACACCGAGTTGAACTTCTGCGACTTGCTGGAGACTCCGCGGTTGAGCGTTCCTCCAGAGGTGCCCTTCTTGTAGAACTCCTCCTCGTCGTCTTCGTCTTTCCCGTTGTGGCGACGGATTAAGAAGAACGCCGCAAACCCCAATATTAGGGCTCCGGCCACTCCGCCAACAACGCCTCCCACAATGGGGCCAATGCTGCTCTGTTTCTTTTGGTCTTGTGGACGCAGACTGGATGACGATGTGGCCGTGGAGTCCGACCCCGACGTTTGCGTCACCGTACGGTACTTGACAGACTCCACCGAACTGTCGTCCGTGCCGGATGCTGTGGACACTGAAGTGATGGAACTGGGTTCGTCATCAGAAAGGGAGGGCGACGAATTCAGCGATGGTTTGGATGAGGCCTGAGTGGCGCGAGAGGCAGCGGGGGAATCATTGGAATCCAGCGACGAGGCGGCGGTGGAGCCTGAGTTGGCGCTCGAGTTAGAGCCCGAGTCTGGATCCTGGCCCTGGCCCGTGAACACTGTGAAGACGGAGCTACCACCACAGTTAACGGATCCGTAGCCATTGCACCGGACGTTACACTGGGAATCGGCCACCTGGTTCAGCGAGGGCATGGAAGTGAGACAGTAGCAGTAGGCACCGTCTCGCATGGCCACGTAGGGATAATCGGGGCCACAGGCTCCGCTACAGCTGCTCTGGGAGCCGTAGGTCTGGAAGCCCTTGGCGTTGCTTGTGTCAACGGACGAAAAACAGCCGAGCGAGTCAGCTGCCAACGAGCTGGCGAGGAAGAGAAAGGGTATAATGGGCAACATTATTATGCAAACAAATCAAAACTCGACGTCAATAGGCCAGCGTAAGACAATAAGTAAGAGGTAAAACAATATGACCAGAGGACCACAGGTGGGACTGATCAATAGACTGGGAATTGGCCTGAGTGAAAGTAGATCAAATTCGTATCACACAATAATTGCAAGTGTCAGATCAACAACGTTCGTGGTATTTGAATGTCCTAAGAACTGATTATGCTGGTAAACACAACTGCAAATACAACTGGATAACTGGCAAATACAACTGGATAACTGGCTAACACAACTGGATAACTGGCAAACACAACTGGCTCACTGCCAAACACAACTGGCTAACTGGCAATCAAATGGCAAACAACTGGCAAAAAGTAACGTGTACTAGGGTAAACAAAGACACGTTATGCGTTGGTGTGTATGCGTTGGTGTGTTGGTGCGTTGGTATGTTGGTGCGTTGGTATGTTGGTGCGTTGGTATGTTGGTGCGTTGGTGTGTTGGTGTGTGTTGGAGTAGGTTATGTGTTGGTGTGTTGGAACAGAATGTGAAATGGAAATGGGCTAATGGATTTGCCTCTGAAAGTAGTAGTAGCGAAAGTAACAAGAAATGAAACGAGGATACGCCGCCTCTAAAAGAAGGAGTGGAAAAGAATGGGAGGAAAAGAATGGGGGATATATTTAGAGGAGGCGGTAAAAATTGGCCCCGGGAGGAAATGTAGCAGACAAAAGAAAAAATGAATAATGGCCAAGAGCCTCAAAAAAAATAATAGGAAAAAAAGAAACGAAGTCTCAGGCACCTGCGAGCGACGCTGCAGAAATGGCGATCCGGCAAACAATGCGCGCATTGGCCCTGTATCCGGATTCGTATTCATACTGTGGGTCATGGACAGGACAAGGTATTAGGGGGACAATTCATACACCTAGGGGGCTATTCGGGGACATCCAGGGGCCATTCGGAGAGCCATCCGGGGGCCATCCGGAGGCCATCCGGGGGCCATCCGGGGGCTATTCATACACCTAGGGGGGTCACTCATGGCTACTAAGCCTAATATCTGTCTTCTGTCTATTCTGTCTATTCTGTCTATTCTGTCTATTTTGTCTATTCTGCCTATTTCTGTCTACCAAGCCTAATGTCTGCCTAATGTCTGCCTAATATCTGTCTTCTGCCTATTTCTGCCTATTTCTGCCTATTTCTGTCTACTATGCCTACTGTCCCTATACCATAGCTCGTTTGTGTCTACTATGTATGAGTATACAGGGTAAGGTATCCATACACTATGGATCTACTATAGATCTACTATATGATTATATGACTATATGACTATATGGATCCACTATATGGACACTATGTATGATACTTTGTATGATACTATGTATGGATCTACCGCAGCGGTGCTGTGTATGGATTTACTGGTGCGGTACAGTGTATGGATTTAATGGTGCGATACTGTCTGATAATGATAATACAGAGGAATATGTATGTCTGTATCAGAATAGATACGGTGTATGTCTGTCTATAGATGTATGTCTGTATGTCTGTATGTCTGTATGGTGGAGGAGGATGGAAAGGGGAATCGAGGGATGGAACCGGCTGCACCTGTATAGGGCGCGCGACTTTCGAAGGCACGTTGCATACACGCGGCGCGCCCTGTCTCAGCTGGGTCTGGGACGAACGGGTCTGCATCCTCCAATTGCTTGTTTCAGCATGCTCAATTCAGCTAATTATTAAGGGGACGTTTCAAATCTAGTCCGGACTGCATGTAACATAAGGGGCACTGCACCCAAGCCATCTTGGCTCAAGTTCTGCGCCACGTCTTGCCCCACGTTTATTTATAGCTCATGACACGTGCGCCAAAAACGCCTATTGTCTAGACCTAAAATAGTGCAAAACACGCTTGATTCGCGCCTGGTGCAACCCGGGTCTAGATCGTAGAATTACCGACGCGACCGCGCTCATATCCGTACACCCCAGCCGCACGCGAAATCTCGGTACAGCACTTCCCTCGCCCACGCTTCGCCCAAAAAATAAACATCCATACACCTCGCCTATATTCTGTATCTAATTTAATAAATGCATCCGTACATCACATCCGTACACCAAATCCTGCCTTTACTTGAACCAAACCCGTACTTTCCCTGAACTAAACCGCCCTGTATTGAAGTCTGCATCCATGTCTGTATCGACTTCTATCGGCGTCTAATATCCAGGGAAAGGAATGCCTGCATGTTGGGCCACTAGCCACACCACGGCTCCTACCGCCAAGCACGACTTCACGTGATAGGCCGTCGGGCAGCAACGAGGCTTGGTTTTCTCACTCTGTGTTACCGGATTAGGCAATCCTTTAGACGCTTCACGTCTTTCCCTTTTCGGAATCACCATGCACATCCAAGAAATAAAGTGCTCTGGATAAAAAGTGTAGTATGAATCGACGCGCGGGTCCATGCAGGCACAACACTAGCATAACTTGAAACAGCCTCACCGCACAAATTATAAAGCTGAAACAAGCACCCCAAGATCTGAAACATCAACGTAACGCAAGCCATCAACGTAAAATAAACGTGCATATTTTTGAAACACCAACGAAGAGCTCTGAAACACTCCTGAAACTTTTGAAACTCTTGAAACTCTTGAAACTTTTGAAACTCTCTTGAAACATCCCAAGGCTCATAATCAGCTCCTTGAGATGCTCATAACTCGGGAATAACTCCCATAGCCCTGTACCAAACGCCATTGCCCTCTGCATAGTTACTAGAATAGATGTTGCGTGACTGAGAAATCAGTATGTATCGATTGTTATGCAATGCCACTAATATCTCTATACTACTACCAAGAGTATTACTTTACTACTGCCTAGTCTACTGTGTAGTATATTGTCTGTTTGTGTTGTGTTTTTCTAATTGTCTAATTGTTGTCTAATTGTTGTCTAGTCTACTGTTTAGTCTATTGCCAACTTCTGCCTACTTTTCTATTTGTCTAATTGTCTTATTGTCTTATTGTTGTCTAGTCTACTGTCTACTGTCTACTGTCTACTGTCTACTGTCTACTGTCTACTGTCTACTGTCTACTGTCTACTGTCTACTGTCTACTGTCTACTGTCTACTGTCTACTGTCTACTGTCTACTGTCTACTGTCTACTGTCTACTGTCTACTGTCTACTGTCTACTGTCTACTGTCTACTGTCTACTGTCTACTGTCTACTGTCTACTGTCTACTGTCTACTGTCTACTGTCTACTGTCTACTGTCTACTGTCTACTGTCTACTGTCTACTGTCTACTGTCTACTGTCTACTGTCTACTGTCTACTGTCTACTGTCTACTGTCTACTGTCTACTGTCTACTGTCTACTGTCTACTGTCTACTGTCTACTGTCTACTGTCTACTGTCTACTGTCTACTGTCTACTGTCTACTGTCTACTGTCTACTGTCTACTGTCTACTGTCTACTGTCTACTGTCTACTGTCTACTGTCTACTGTCTACTGTCTACTGTCTACTGTCTACTGTCTACTGTCTACTGTCTACTGTCTACTGTCTACTGTCTACTGTCTACTGTCTACTGTCTACTGTCTACTGTCTACTGTCTACTGTCTACTGTCTACTGTCTACTGTCTACTGTCTACTGTCTACTGTCTACTGTCTACTGTCTACTGTCTACTGTCTACTGTCTACTGTCTACTGTCTACTGTCTACTGTCTACTGTCTACTGTCTACTGTCTACTGTCTACTGTCTACTGTCTACTGTCTACTGTCTACTGTCTACTGTCTACTGCCTAATGTCTGTCTATCCCGTTTACTCATTATTTCATAACTTTTAAAACTGTCCTTTGTCTCTCCTCTTCTATAACGGATACTTGAAGTCACGCCTTAGACAACTATAATCCCAACACCCAATAACTTGAGGACCAAAAGACGTTGGACCTCGAGCACATTATAGCAGAGATTTGTGGTAACGAAGCTTCCCCTTTTTTGTGCCTCCAGTACGCTCTCCAACCAGATCGGCTTAAGAGCAAACCTTTACCAGCCACCATACTCTATTTTATATTTGCCCGATAATTCAAAGTAAACTCCTGCCCCTGTACAGTGTTTTTTCCAAACTATTCAAACCAGCGCATCGAAACCATTCGAACCAAGAAATCAGAATGGTTCAAACCATCGTGACAAAATGTTTCGAACCACACTAGCAAAATTAAATAAACTAATAATTCAAAAACTTTCGTACCCCTTCGTACAGTCTTTCAAACCAAATGGCATAATGTTCCATACCAACATTCATTAGAATTCAATATTCTGAAATCTGTAATCTGAAATCTGAAATCTGAAATCTTAGATCTGGACGATTGCCTCATATGTACTATATTTGAGAGTCTTGTAATACCAATCAATGGTCAAAACGGACGGACGGAACTGAACTGGAATTCCTCATTATCCTGTATATAACAACTTTTTAGGAGTTATGTTTATTGGTTTGTTTAATTTTGCTAGTGTAGTTTGAATCATTCTGAGTTCTTGGTTCAAACCATTTTGTCGCGCTGGTTCGAATACTTTTGAAAAACACTGTACTTGACGTTACAGAAATCTAACAATATGGGACTCAAACGACCCGTCACGTGATTGGGCTTACGTTTACTGATCTCTCGACAATACTCCGCCCCTGCTTCTTTAGGAGAAATACACCTTTGTTGGTAAATACACCTTTGTTGGTAAATACACCTTTTGGGTAGATGACTGTGGTAAGTATTTCTCAGGAGATGTTTAATGGGGTGTTGGGACCTCGACCTCGGAATTGAGATCCAATGGGTGCAAACCACACCCGTACACCCGGCTACCTCAGCAGAAAAAGGCCCAACGCAAACGACCTTTTTTTATTCGTACGGAAAAAACGTGGGTTTGATGGAATCCTGGAATTCCGGACTCTTCAATATACATTTTATTTTAGTTAAAATAGTTTTCATGGTGGACTTTTGGAGGTTCTGTGGCTGTACAATTCCGGCCGCGGCCCTCAATTCCGGCCAATTCCGTGTTGCACATACGCGACTTCTATACTTTAGGTTGAGGCACGTATGGTCACGTGAAGATTCGCGAAGCCCTAGGGCTGTGCGAATTGGAGGC